>JAJAVR010000026.1:117500-120000 GCA_021554675.1 Leuciscus idus | reverse complement strand
CTCATGGACTCTTTTTTTTTTTTTTTTTTTTTTAAACCAAAAATGCTTACAGCACCTGGTATTCCCAGGCGGTCTCCCATCCAAGTACTAACCAGGCCCGACCCTGCTTAGCTTCCGAGATCAGACGAGATCGGGCGTTCTCAACGTGGTATGGCCGTAAGCGAAATCTGCTGCCAAAAACGGGCTATTTAAAAGGTTAGAACATTAGTGAAGTAAACTAAAAAGCTTACAGCACCTGGTATTCCCAGGCGGTCTCCCATCCAAGTACTAACCAGGCCCGACCCTGCTTAGCTTCCGAGATCAGACGAGATCGGGCGTTCTCAACGTGGTATGGCCGTAAGCGAAATCTGCTGCCAAAAACGGGCTTTTTGAAGAAATTCATCGAATTTTTCAGGCCTTCTGAAGAAACTCTGCTCCCAAGACCGGGCATGTTGAAGAAACTCAGAGAATATTTCAGGCTTTTTGAAGAATCTCATGGACTCTTTTTTTTTTTTTTTTTTTTTAAACCAAAAATGCTTACAGCACCTGGTATTCCCAGGCGGTCTCCCATCCAAGTACTAACCAGGCCCGACCCTGCTTAGCTTCCGAGATCAGACGAGATCGGGCGTTCTCAACGTGGTATGGCCGTAAGCGAAATCTGCTGCCAAAAACGGGCTTTTTGAAGAAATTCATCGAATTTTTCAGGCCTTCTGAAGAAACTCTGCTCCCAAGACCGGGCATGTTGAAGAAACTCAGAGAATATTTCAGGCTTTTTGAAGAATCTCATGGACTCTTTTTTTTTTTTTTTTTTTTTTTAAACCAAAAATGCTTACAGCACCTGGTATTCCCAGGCGGTCTCCCATCCAAGTACTAACCAGGCCCGACCCTGCTTAGCTTCCGAGATCAGACGAGATCGGGCGTTCTCAACGTGGTATGGCCGTAAGCGAAATCTGCTGCCAAAAACGGGCTATTTAAAAGGTTAGAACATTAGTGAAGTAAACTAAAAAGCTTACAGCACCTGGTATTCCCAGGCGGTCTCCCATCCAAGTACTAACCAGGCCCGACCCTGCTTAGCTTCCGAGATCAGACGAGATCGGGCGTTCTCAACGTGGTATGGCCGTAAGCGAAATCTGCTGCCAAAAACGGGCTATTTAAAAGGTTAGAACATTAGTGAAGTAAACTAAAAAGCTTACAGCACCTGGTATTCCCAGGCGGTCTCCCATCCAAGTACTAACCAGGCCCGACCCTGCTTAGCTTCCGAGATCAGACGAGATCGGGCGTTCTCAACGTGGTATGGCCGTAAGCGAAATCTGCTGCCAAAAACGGGCTTTTTGAAGAAATTCATCGAATTTTTCAGGCCTTCTGAAGAAACTCTGCTCCCAAGACCGGGCATGTTGAAGAAACTCAGAGAATATTTCAGGCTTTTTGAAGAATCTCATGGACTCTTTTTTTTTTTTTTTTTTTTTTAAACCAAAAATGCTTACAGCACCTGGTATTCCCAGGCGGTCTCCCATCCAAGTACTAACCAGGCCCGACCCTGCTTAGCTTCCGAGATCAGACGAGATCGGGCGTTCTCAACGTGGTATGGCCGTAAGCGAAATCTGCTGCCAAAAACGGGCTATTTAAAAGGTTAGAACATTAGTGAAGTAAACTAAAAAGCTTACAGCACCTGGTATTCCCAGGCGGTCTCCCATCCAAGTACTAACCAGGCCCGACCCTGCTTAGCTTCCGAGATCAGACGAGATCGGGCATTCTCAATGTGGTATGGCCGTAAGCGAAATCTGCTGCCAAAAACGGGCTATTTAAAAGGTTAGAACATTAGTGAAGTAAACTAAAAAGCTTACAGCACCTGGTATTCCCAGGCGGTCTCCCATCCAAGTACTAACCAGGCCCGACCCTGCTTAGCTTCCGAGATCAGACGAGATCGGGCGTTCTCAACGTGGTATGGCCGTAAGCGAAATCTGCTGCCAAAAACGGGCTTTTTGAAGAAATTCATCGAATTTTTCAGGCCTTCTGAAGAAACTCTGCTCCCAAGACCGGGCATGTTGAAGAAACTCAGAGAATATTTCAGGCTTTTTGAAGAATCTCATGGACTCTTTTTTTTTTTTTTTTTTTTTTAAACCAAAAATGCTTACAGCACCTGGTATTCCCAGGCGGTCTCCCATCCAAGTACTAACCAGGCCCGACCCTGCTTAGCTTCCGAGATCAGACGAGATCGGGCGTTCTCAACGTGGTATGGCCGTAAGCGAAATCTGCTGCCAAAAACGGGCTATTTAAAAGGTTAGAACATTAGTGAAGTAAACTAAAAAGCTTACAGCACCTGGTATTCCCAGGCGGTCTCCCATCCAAGTACTAACCAGGCCCGACCCTGCTTAGCTTCCGAGATCAGACGAGATCGGGCGTTCTCAACGTGGTATGGCCGTAAGCCAAATCTGCTGCCAAAAACGGGCTTTTTGAAGAAATTCATCGAATTTTTCAGGCCTTCTGAAGAAACTCTGCTCCCAAGACCGGGCATGTTGAA
>JAJAVR010000026.1:67500-112500 GCA_021554675.1 Leuciscus idus | reverse complement strand
TTGAAGAATCTCATGGACTCTTTTTTTTTTTTTTTTTTTTTTAAACCAAAAATGCTTACAGCACCTGGTATTCCCAGGCGGTCTCCCATCCAAGTACTAACCAGGCCCGACCCTGCTTAGCTTCCGAGATCAGACGAGATCGGGCGTTCTCAACGTGGTATGGCCGTAAGCGAAATCTGCTGCCAAAAACGGGCTATTTAAAAGGTTAGAACATTAGTGAAGTAAACTAAAAAGCTTACAGCACCTGGTATTCCCAGGCGGTCTCCCATCCAAGTACTAACCAGGCCCGACCCTGCTTAGCTTCCGAGATCAGACGAGATCGGGCGTTCTCAACGTGGTATGGCCGTAAGCGAAATCTGCTGCCAAAAACGGGCTTTTTGAAGAAATTCATCGAATTTTTCAGGCCTTCTGAAGAAACTCTGCTCCCAAGACCGGGCATGTTGAAGAAACTCAGAGAATATTTCAGGCTTTTTGAAGAATCTCATGGACTCTTTTTTTTTTTTTTTTTTTTTTAAACCAAAAATGCTTACAGCACCTGGTATTCCCAGGCGGTCTCCCATCCAAGTACTAACCAGGCCCGACCCTGCTTAGCTTCCGAGATCAGACGAGATCGGGCGTTCTCAACGTGGTATGGCCGTAAGCGAAATCTGCTGCCAAAAACGGGCTATTTAAAAGGTTAGAACATTAGTGAAGTAAACTAAAAAGCTTACAGCACCTGGTATTCCCAGGCGGTCTCCCATCCAAGTACTAACCAGGCCCGACCCTGCTTAGCTTCCGAGATCAGACGAGATCGGGCGTTCTCAACGTGGTATGGCCGTAAGCGAAATCTGCTGCCAAAAACGGGCTTTTTGAAGAAATTCATCGAATTTTTCAGGCCTTCTGAAGAAACTCTGCTCCCAAGACCGGGCATGTTGAAGAAACTCAGAGAATATTTCAGGCTTTTTGAAGAATCTCATGGACTCTTTTTTTTTTTTTTTTTTTTTTAAACCAAAAATGCTTACAGCACCTGGTATTCCCAGGCGGTCTCCCATCCAAGTACTAACCAGGCCCGACCCTGCTTAGCTTCCGAGATCAGACGAGATCGGGCGTTCTCAACGTGGTATGGCCGTAAGCGAAATCTGCTGCCAAAAACGGGCTATTTAAAAGGTTAGAACATTAGTGAAGTAAACTAAAAAGCTTACAGCACCTGGTATTCCCAGGCGGTCTCCCATCCAAGTACTAACCAGGCCCGACCCTGCTTAGCTTCCGAGATCAGACGAGATCGGGCGTTCTCAACGTGGTATGGCCGTAAGCGAAATCTGCTGCCAAAAACGGGCTTTTTGAAGAAATTCATCGAATTTTTCAGGCCTTCTGAAGAAACTCTGCTCCCAAGACCGGGCATGTTGAAGAAACTCAGAGAATATTTCAGGCTTTTTGAAGAATCTCATGGACTCTTTTTTTTTTTTTTTTTTTTTTAAACCAAAAATGCTTACAGCACCTGGTATTCCCAGGCGGTCTCCCATCCAAGTACTAACCAGGCCCGACCCTGCTTAGCTTCCGAGATCAGACGAGATCGGGCGTTCTCAACGTGGTATGGCCGTAAGCGAAATCTGCTGCCAAAAACGGGCTATTTAAAAGGTTAGAACATTAGTGAAGTAAACTAAAAAGCTTACAGCACCTGGTATTCCCAGGCGGTCTCCCATCCAAGTACTAACCAGGCCCGACCCTGCTTAGCTTCCGAGATCAGACGAGATCGGGCGTTCTCAACGTGGTATGGCCGTAAGCGAAATCTGCTGCCAAAAACGGGCTTTTTGAAGAAATTCATCGAATTTTTCAGGCCTTCTGAAGAAACTCTGCTCCCAAGACCGGGCATGTTGAAGAAACTCAGAGAATATTTCAGGCTTTTTGAAGAATCTCATGGACTCTTTTTTTTTTTTTTTTTTTTTAAACCAAAAATGCTTACAGCACCTGGTATTCCCAGGCGGTCTCCCATCCAAGTACTAACCAGGCCCGACCCTGCTTAGCTTCCGAGATCAGACGAGATCGGGCGTTCTCAACGTGGTATGGCCGTAAGCGAAATCTGCTGCCAAAAACGGGCTTTTTGAAGAAATTCATCGAATTTTTCAGGCCTTCTGAAGAAACTCTGCTCCCAAGACCGGGCATGTTGAAGAAACTCAGAGAATATTTCAGGCTTTTTGAAGAATCTCATGGACTCTTTTTTTTTTTTTTTTTTTTTTAAACCAAAAATGCTTACAGCACCTGGTATTCCCAGGCGGTCTCCCATCCAAGTACTAACCAGGCCCGACCCTGCTTAGCTTCCGAGATCAGACGAGATCGGGCGTTCTCAACGTGGTATGGCCGTAAGCGAAATCTGCTGCCAAAAACGGGCTATTTAAAAGGTTAGAACATTAGTGAAGTAAACTAAAAAGCTTACAGCACCTGGTATTCCCAGGCGGTCTCCCATCCAAGTACTAACCAGGCCCGACCCTGCTTAGCTTCCGAGATCAGACGAGATCGGGCGTTCTCAACGTGGTATGGCCGTAAGCGAAATCTGCTGCCAAAAACGGGCTTTTTGAAGAAATTCATCGAATTTTTCAGGCCTTCTGAAGAAACTCTGCTCCCAAGACCGGGCATGTTGAAGAAACTCAGAGAATATTTCAGGCTTTTTGAAGAATCTCATGGACTCTTTTTTTTTTTTTTTTTTTTTTAAACCAAAAATGCTTACAGCACCTGGTATTCCCAGGCGGTCTCCCATCCAAGTACTAACCAGGCCCGACCCTGCTTAGCTTCCGAGATCAGACGAGATCGGGCGTTCTCAACGTGGTATGGCCGTAAGCGAAATCTGCTGCCAAAAACGGGCTATTTAAAAGGTTAGAACATTAGTGAAGTAAACTAAAAAGCTTACAGCACCTGGTATTCCCAGGCGGTCTCCCATCCAAGTACTAACCAGGCCCGACCCTGCTTAGCTTCCGAGATCAGACGAGATCGGGCGTTCTCAACGTGGTATGGCCGTAAGCGAAATCTGCTGCCAAAAACGGGCTTTTTGAAGAAATTCATCGAATTTTTCAGGCCTTCTGAAGAAACTCTGCTCCCAAGACCGGGCATGTTGAAGAAACTCAGAGAATATTTCAGGCTTTTTGAAGAATCTCATGGACTCTTTTTTTTTTTTTTTTTTTTTTAAACCAAAAATGCTTACAGCACCTGGTATTCCCAGGCGGTCTCCCATCCAAGTACTAACCAGGCCCGACCCTGCTTAGCTTCCGAGATCAGACGAGATCGGGCGTTCTCAACGTGGTATGGCCGTAAGCGAAATCTGCTGCCAAAAACGGGCTATTTAAAAGGTTAGAACATTAGTGAAGTAAACTAAAAAGCTTACAGCACCTGGTATTCCCAGGCGGTCTCCCATCCAAGTACTAACCAGGCCCGACCCTGCTTAGCTTCCGAGATCAGACGAGATCGGGCGTTCTCAACGTGGTATGGCCGTAAGCGAAATCTGCTGCCAAAAACGGGCTTTTTGAAGAAATTCATCGAATTTTTCAGGCCTTCTGAAGAAACTCTGCTCCCAAGACCGGGCATGTTGAAGAAACTCAGAGAATATTTCAGGCTTTTTGAAGAATCTCATGGACTCTTTTTTTTTTTTTTTTTTTTTTAAACCAAAAATGCTTACAGCACCTGGTATTCCCAGGCGGTCTCCCATCCAAGTACTAACCAGGCCCGACCCTGCTTAGCTTCCGAGATCAGACGAGATCGGGCGTTCTCAACGTGGTATGGCCGTAAGCGAAATCTGCTGCCAAAAACGGGCTATTTAAAAGGTTAGAACATTAGTGAAGTAAACTAAAAAGCTTACAGCACCTGGTATTCCCAGGCGGTCTCCCATCCAAGTACTAACCAGGCCCGACCCTGCTTAGCTTCCGAGATCAGACGAGATCGGGCGTTCTCAACGTGGTATGGCCGTAAGCGAAATCTGCTGCCAAAAACGGGCTTTTTGAAGAAATTCATCGAATTTTTCAGGCCTTCTGAAGAAACTCTGCTCCCAAGACCGGGCATGTTGAAGAAACTCAGAGAATATTTCAGGCTTTTTGAAGAATCTCATGGACTCTTTTTTTTTTTTTTTTTTTTTAAACCAAAAATGCTTACAGCACCTGGTATTCCCAGGCGGTCTCCCATCCAAGTACTAACCAGGCCCGACCCTGCTTAGCTTCCGAGATCAGACGAGATCGGGCGTTCTCAACGTGGTATGGCCGTAAGCGAAATCTGCTGCCAAAAACGGGCTTTTTGAAGAAATTCATCGAATTTTTCAGGCCTTCTGAAGAAACTCTGCTCCCAAGACCGGGCATGTTGAAGAAACTCAGAGAATATTTCAGGCTTTTTGAAGAATCTCATGGACTCTTTTTTTTTTTTTTTTTTTTTTAAACCAAAAATGCTTACAGCACCTGGTATTCCCAGGCGGTCTCCCATCCAAGTACTAACCAGGCCCGACCCTGCTTAGCTTCCGAGATCAGACGAGATCGGGCGTTCTCAACGTGGTATGGCCGTAAGCGAAATCTGCTGCCAAAAACGGGCTATTTAAAAGGTTAGAACATTAGTGAAGTAAACTAAAAAGCTTACAGCACCTGGTATTCCCAGGCGGTCTCCCATCCAAGTACTAACCAGGCCCGACCCTGCTTAGCTTCCGAGATCAGACGAGATCGGGCGTTCTCAACGTGGTATGGCCGTAAGCGAAATCTGCTGCCAAAAACGGGCTTTTTGAAGAAATTCATCGAATTTTTCAGGCCTTCTGAAGAAACTCTGCTCCCAAGACCGGGCATGTTGAAGAAACTCAGAGAATATTTCAGGCTTTTTGAAGAATCTCATGGACTCTTTTTTTTTTTTTTTTTTTTTTAAACCAAAAATGCTTACAGCACCTGGTATTCCCAGGCGGTCTCCCATCCAAGTACTAACCAGGCCCGACCCTGCTTAGCTTCCGAGATCAGACGAGATCGGGCGTTCTCAACGTGGTATGGCCGTAAGCGAAATCTGCTGCCAAAAACGGGCTATTTAAAAGGTTAGAACATTAGTGAAGTAAACTAAAAAGCTTACAGCACCTGGTATTCCCAGGCGGTCTCCCATCCAAGTACTAACCAGGCCCGACCCTGCTTAGCTTCCGAGATCAGACGAGATCGGGCGTTCTCAACGTGGTATGGCCGTAAGCGAAATCTGCTGCCAAAAACGGGCTTTTTGAAGAAATTCATCGAATTTTTCAGGCCTTCTGAAGAAACTCTGCTCCCAAGACCGGGCATGTTGAAGAAACTCAGAGAATATTTCAGGCTTTTTGAAGAATCTCATGGACTCTTTTTTTTTTTTTTTTTTTTTTAAACCAAAAATGCTTACAGCACCTGGTATTCCCAGGCGGTCTCCCATCCAAGTACTAACCAGGCCCGACCCTGCTTAGCTTCCGAGATCAGACGAGATCGGGCGTTCTCAACGTGGTATGGCCGTAAGCGACATCTGCTGCCAAAAACGGGCTATTTAAAAGGTTAGAACATTAGTGAAGTAAACTAAAAAGCTTACAGCACCTGGTATTCCCAGGCGGTCTCCCATCCAAGTACTAACCAGGCCCGACCCTGCTTAGCTTCCGAGATCAGACGAGATCGGGCGTTCTCAACGTGGTATGGCCGTAAGCGAAATCTGCTGCCAAAAACGGGCTTTTTGAAGAAATTCATCGAATTTTTCAGGCCTTCTGAAGAAACTCTGCTCCCAAGACCGGGCATGTTGAAGAAACTCAGAGAATATTTCAGGCTTTTTGAAGAATCTCATGGACTCTTTTTTTTTTTTATTTTTTTTTAAACCAAAAATGCTTACAGCACCTGGTATTCCCAGGCGGTCTCCCATCCAAGTACTAACCAGGCCCGACCCTGCTTAGCTTCCGAGATCAGACGAGATCGGGCGTTCTCAACGTGGTATGGCCGTAAGCGAAATCTGCTGCCAAAAACGGGCTTTTTGAAGAAATTCATCGAATTTTTCAGGCCTTCTGAAGAAACTCTGCTCCCAAGACCGGGCATGTTGAAGAAACTCAGAGAATATTTCAGGCTTTTTGAAGAATCTCATGGACTCTTTTTTTTTTTTTTTTTTTTTTAAACCAAAAATGCTTACAGCACCTGGTATTCCCAGGCGGTCTCCCATCCAAGTACTAACCAGGCCCGACCCTGCTTAGCTTCCGAGATCAGACGAGATCGGGCGTTCTCAACGTGGTATGGCCGTAAGCGAAATCTGCTGCCAAAAACGGGCTATTTAAAAGGTTAGAACATTAGTGAAGTAAACTAAAAAGCTTACAGCACCTGGTATTCCCAGGCGGTCTCCCATCCAAGTACTAACCAGGCCCGACCCTGCTTAGCTTCCGAGATCAGACGAGATCGGGCGTTCTCAACGTGGTATGGCCGTAAGCGAAATCTGCTGCCAAAAACGGGCTTTTTGAAGAAATTCATCGAATTTTTCAGGCCTTCTGAAGAAACTCTGCTCCCAAGACCGGGCATGTTGAAGAAACTCAGAGAATATTTCAGGCTTTTTGAAGAATCTTATGGACTCTTTTTTTTTTTTTTTTTTTTTTAAACCAAAAATGCTTACAGCACCTGGTATTCCCAGGCGGTCTCCCATCCAAGTACTAACCAGGCCCGACCCTGCTTAGCTTCCGAGATCAGACGAGATCGGGCGTTCTCAACGTGGTATGGCCGTAAGCGAAATCTGCTGCCAAAAACGGGCTTTTTGAAGAAATTCATCGAATTTTTCAGGCCTTCTGAAGAAACTCTGCTCCCAAGACCGGGCATGTTGAAGAAACTCAGAGAATATTTCAGGCTTTTTGAAGAATCTCATGGACTCTTTTTTTTTTTTTTTTTTTTTTAAACCAAAAATGCTTACAGCACCTGGTATTCCCAGGCGGTCTCCCATCCAAGTACTAACCAGGCCCGACCCTGCTTAGCTTCCGAGATCAGACGAGATCGGGCGTTCTCAACGTGGTATGGCCGTAAGCGAAATCTGCTGCCAAAAACGGGCTATTTAAAAGGTTAGAACATTAGTGAAGTAAACTAAAAAGCTTACAGCACCTGGTATTCCCAGGCGGTCTCCCATCCAAGTACTAACCAGGCCCGACCCTGCTTAGCTTCCGAGATCAGACGAGATCGGGCGTTCTCAACGTGGTATGGCCGTAAGCGAAATCTGCTGCCAAAAACGGGCTTTTTGAAGAAATTCATCGAATTTTTCAGGCCTTCTGAAGAAACTCTGCTCCCAAGACCGGGCATGTTGAAGAAACTCAGAGAATATTTCAGGCTTTTTGAAGAATCTCATGGACTCTTTTTTTTTTTTTTTTTTTTTAAACCAAAAATGCTTACAGCACCTGGTATTCCCAGGCGGTCTCCCATCCAAGTACTAACCAGGCCCGACCCTGCTTAGCTTCCGAGATCAGACGAGATCGGGCGTTCTCAACGTGGTATGGCCGTAAGCGAAATCTGCTGCCAAAAACGGGCTTTTTGAAGAAATTCATCGAATTTTTCAGGCCTTCTGAAGAAACTCTGCTCCCAAGACCGGGCATGTTGAAGAAACTCAGAGAATATTTCAGGCTTTTTGAAGAATCTCATGGACTCTTTTTTTTTTTTTTTTTTTTTTAAACCAAAAATGCTTACAGCACCTGGTATTCCCAGGCGGTCTCCCATCCAAGTACTAACCAGGCCCGACCCTGCTTAGCTTCCGAGATCAGACGAGATCGGGCGTTCTCAACGTGGTATGGCCGTAAGCGAAATCTGCTGCCAAAAACGGGCTATTTAAAAGGTTAGAACATTAGTGAAGTAAACTAAAAAGCTTACAGCACCTGGTATTCCCAGGCGGTCTCCCATCCAAGTACTAACCAGGCCCGACCCTGCTTAGCTTCCGAGATCAGACGAGATCGGGCGTTCTCAACGTGGTATGGCCGTAAGCGAAATCTGCTGCCAAAAACGGGCTTTTTGAAGAAATTCATCGAATTTTTCAGGCCTTCTGAAGAAACTCTGCTCCCAAGACCGGGCATGTTGAAGAAACTCAGAGAATATTTCAGGCTTTTTGAAGAATCTCATGGACTCTTTTTTTTTTTTTTTTTTTTTTAAACCAAAAATGCTTACAGCACCTGGTATTCCCAGGCGGTCTCCCATCCAAGTACTAACCAGGCCCGACCCTGCTTAGCTTCCGAGATCAGACGAGATCGGGCGTTCTCAACGTGGTATGGCCGTAAGCGAAATCTGCTGCCAAAAACGGGCTATTTAAAAGGTTAGAACATTAGTGAAGTAAACTAAAAAGCTTACAGCACCTGGTATTCCCAGGCGGTCTCCCATCCAAGTACTAACCAGGCCCGACCCTGCTTAGCTTCCGAGATCAGACGAGATCGGGCGTTCTCAACGTGGTATGGCCGTAAGCGAAATCTGCTGCCAAAAACGGGCTTTTTGAAGAAATTCATCGAATTTTTCAGGCCTTCTGAAGAAACTCTGCTCCCAAGACCGGGCATGTTGAAGAAACTCAGAGAATATTTCAGGCTTTTTGAAGAATCTCATGGACTCTTTTTTTTTTTTTTTTTTTTTTTAAACCAAAAATGCTTACAGCACCTGGTATTCCCAGGCGGTCTCCCATCCAAGTACTAACCAGGCCCGACCCTGCTTAGCTTCCGAGATCAGACGAGATCGGGCGTTCTCAACGTGGTATGGCCGTAAGCGACATCTGCTGCCAAAAACGGGCTATTTAAAAGGTTAGAACATTAGTGAAGTAAACTAAAAAGCTTACAGCACCGGGTATTCCCAGGCGGTCTCCCATCCAAGTACTAACCAGGCCCGACCCTGCTTAGCTTCCGAGATCAGACGAGATCGGGCGTTCTCAACGTGGTATGGCCGTAAGCGAAATCTGCTGCCAAAAACGGGCTTTTTGAAGAAATTCATCGAATTTTTCAGGCCTTCTGAAGAAACTCTGCTCCCAAGACCGGGCATGTTGAAGAAACTCAGAGAATATTTCAGGCTTTTTGAAGAATCTCATGGACTCTTTTTTTTTTTTATTTTTTTTTAAACCAAAAATGCTTACAGCACCTGGTATTCCCAGGCGGTCTCCCATCCAAGTACTAACCAGGCCCGACCCTGCTTAGCTTCCGAGATCAGACGAGATCGGGCGTTCTCAACGTGGTATGGCCGTAAGCGAAATCTGCTGCCAAAAACGGGCTTTTTGAAGAAATTCATCGAATTTTTCAGGCCTTCTGAAGAAACTCTGCTCCCAAGACCGGGCATGTTGAAGAAACTCAGAGAATATTTCAGGCTTTTTGAAGAATCTCATGGACTCTTTTTTTTTTTTTTTTTTTTTTAAACCAAAAATGCTTACAGCACCTGGTATTCCCAGGCGGTCTCCCATCCAAGTACTAACCAGGCCCGACCCTGCTTAGCTTCCGAGATCAGACGAGATCGGGCGTTCTCAACGTGGTATGGCCGTAAGCGAAATCTGCTGCCAAAAACGGGCTATTTAAAAGGTTAGAACATTAGTGAAGTAAACTAAAAAGCTTACAGCACCTGGTATTCCCAGGCGGTCTCCCATCCAAGTACTAACCAGGCCCGACCCTGCTTAGCTTCCGAGATCAGACGAGATCGGGCGTTCTCAACGTGGTATGGCCGTAAGCGAAATCTGCTGCCAAAAACGGGCTTTTTGAAGAAATTCATCGAATTTTTCAGGCCTTCTGAAGAAACTCTGCTCCCAAGACCGGGCATGTTGAAGAAACTCAGAGAATATTTCAGGCTTTTTGAAGAATCTTATGGACTCTTTTTTTTTTTTTTTTTTTTTTTAAACCAAAAATGCTTACAGCACCTGGTATTCCCAGGCGGTCTCCCATCCAAGTACTAACCAGGCCCGACCCTGCTTAGCTTCCGAGATCAGACGAGATCGGGCGTTCTCAACGTGGTATGGCCGTAAGCGAAATCTGCTGCCAAAAACGGGCTATTTAAAAGGTTAGAACATTAGTGAAGTAAACTAAAAAGCTTACAGCACCTGGTATTCCCAGGCGGTCTCCCATCCAAGTACTAACCAGGCCCGACCCTGCTTAGCTTCCGAGATCAGACGAGATCGGGCGTTCTCAACGTGGTATGGCCGTAAGCGAAATCTGCTGCCAAAAACGGGCTTTTTGAAGAAATTCATCGAATTTTTCAGGCCTTCTGAAGAAACTCTGCTCCCAAGACCGGGCATGTTGAAGAAACTCAGAGAATATTTCAGGCTTTTTGAAGAATCTCATGGACTCTTTTTTTTTTTTTTTTTTTTTAAACCAAAAATGCTTACAGCACCTGGTATTCCCAGGCGGTCTCCCATCCAAGTACTAACCAGGCCCGACCCTGCTTAGCTTCCGAGATCAGACGAGATCGGGCGTTCTCAACGTGGTATGGCCGTAAGCGAAATCTGCTGCCAAAAACGGGCTTTTTGAAGAAATTCATCGAATTTTTCAGGCCTTCTGAAGAAACTCTGCTCCCAAGACCGGGCATGTTGAAGAAACTCAGAGAATATTTCAGGCTTTTTGAAGAATCTCATGGACTCTTTTTTTTTTTTTTTTTTTTTTAAACCAAAAATGCTTACAGCACCTGGTATTCCCAGGCGGTCTCCCATCCAAGTACTAACCAGGCCCGACCCTGCTTAGCTTCCGAGATCAGACGAGATCGGGCGTTCTCAACGTGGTATGGCCGTAAGCGAAATCTGCTGCCAAAAACGGGCTATTTAAAAGGTTAGAACATTAGTGAAGTAAACTAAAAAGCTTACAGCACCTGGTATTCCCAGGCGGTCTCCCATCCAAGTACTAACCAGGCCCGACCCTGCTTAGCTTCCGAGATCAGACGAGATCGGGCGTTCTCAACGTGGTATGGCCGTAAGCGAAATCTGCTGCCAAAAACGGGCTTTTTGAAGAAATTCATCGAATTTTTCAGGCCTTCTGAAGAAACTCTGCTCCCAAGACCGGGCATGTTGAAGAAACTCAGAGAATATTTCAGGCTTTTTGAAGAATCTCATGGACTCTTTTTTTTTTTTTTTTTTTTTTAAACCAAAAATGCTTACAGCACCTGGTATTCCCAGGCGGTCTCCCATCCAAGTACTAACCAGGCCCGACCCTGCTTAGCTTCCGAGATCAGACGAGATCGGGCGTTCTCAACGTGGTATGGCCGTAAGCGAAATCTGCTGCCAAAAACGGGCTATTTAAAAGGTTAGAACATTAGTGAAGTAAACTAAAAAGCTTACAGCACCTGGTATTCCCAGGCGGTCTCCCATCCAAGTACTAACCAGGCCCGACCCTGCTTAGCTTCCGAGATCAGACGAGATCGGGCGTTCTCAACGTGGTATGGCCGTAAGCGAAATCTGCTGCCAAAAACGGGCTTTTTGAAGAAATTCATCGAATTTTTCAGGCCTTCTGAAGAAACTCTGCTCCCAAGACCGGGCATGTTGAAGAAACTCAGAGAATATTTCAGGCTTTTTGAAGAATCTCATGGACTCTTTTTTTTTTTTTTTTTTTTTTTAAACCAAAAATGCTTACAGCACCTGGTATTCCCAGGCGGTCTCCCATCCAAGTACTAACCAGGCCCGACCCTGCTTAGCTTCCGAGATCAGACGAGATCGGGCGTTCTCAACGTGGTATGGCCGTAAGCGAAATCTGCTGCCAAAAACGGGCTATTTAAAAGGTTAGAACATTAGTGAAGTAAACTAAAAAGCTTACAGCACCTGGTATTCCCAGGCGGTCTCCCATCCAAGTACTAACCAGGCCCGACCCTGCTTAGCTTCCGAGATCAGACGAGATCGGGCGTTCTCAACGTGGTATGGCCGTAAGCGAAATCTGCTGCCAAAAACGGGCTTTTTGAAGAAATTCATCGAATTTTTCAGGCCTTCTGAAGAAACTCTGCTCCCAAGACCGGGCATGTTGAAGAAACTCAGAGAATATTTCAGGCTTTTTGAAGAATCTCATGGACTCTTTTTTTTTTTTTTTTTTTTTTAAACCAAAAATGCTTACAGCACCTGGTATTCCCAGGCGGTCTCCCATCCAAGTACTAACCAGGCCCGACCCTGCTTAGCTTCCGAGATCAGACGAGATCGGGCGTTCTCAACGTGGTATGGCCGTAAGCGAAATCTGCTGCCAAAAACGGGCTTTTTGAAGAAATTCATCGAATTTTTCAGGCCTTCTGAAGAAACTCTGCTCCCAAGACCGGGCATGTTGAAGAAACTCAGAGAATATTTCAGGCTTTTTGAAGAATCTCATGGACTCTTTTTTTTTTTTTTTTTTTTTTTAAACCAAAAATGCTTACAGCACCTGGTATTCCCAGGCGGTCTCCCATCCAAGTACTAACCAGGCCCGACCCTGCTTAGCTTCCGAGATCAGACGAGATCGGGCGTTCTCAACGTGGTATGGCCGTAAGCGAAATCTGCTGCCAAAAACGGGCTATTTAAAAGGTTAGAACATTAGTGAAGTAAACTAAAAAGCTTACAGCACCTGGTATTCCCAGGCGGTCTCCCATCCAAGTACTAACCAGGCCCGACCCTGCTTAGCTTCCGAGATCAGACGAGATCGGGCGTTCTCAACGTGGTATGGCCGTAAGCGAAATCTGCTGCCAAAAACGGGCTTTTTGAAGAAATTCATCGAATTTTTCAGGCCTTCTGAAGAAACTCTGCTCCCAAGACCGGGCATGTTGAAGAAACTCAGAGAATATTTCAGGCTTTTTGAAGAATCTCATGGACTCTTTTTTTTTTTTTTTTTTTTTAAACCAAAAATGCTTACAGCACCTGGTATTCCCAGGCGGTCTCCCATCCAAGTACTAACCAGGCCCGACCCTGCTTAGCTTCCGAGATCAGACGAGATCGGGCGTTCTCAACGTGGTATGGCCGTAAGCGAAATCTGCTGCCAAAAACGGGCTTTTTGAAGAAATTCATCGAATTTTTCAGGCCTTCTGAAGAAACTCTGCTCCCAAGACCGGGCATGTTGAAGAAACTCAGAGAATATTTCAGGCTTTTTGAAGAATCTCATGGACTCTTTTTTTTTTTTTTTTTTTTTTTAAACCAAAAATGCTTACAGCACCTGGTATTCCCAGGCGGTCTCCCATCCAAGTACTAACCAGGCCCGACCCTGCTTAGCTTCCGAGATCAGACGAGATCGGGCGTTCTCAACGTGGTATGGCCGTAAGCGAAATCTGCTGCCAAAAACGGGCTATTTAAAAGGTTAGAACATTAGTGAAGTAAACTAAAAAGCTTACAGCACCTGGTATTCCCAGGCGGTCTCCCATCCAAGTACTAACCAGGCCCGACCCTGCTTAGCTTCCGAGATCAGACGAGATCGGGCGTTCTCAACGTGGTATGGCCGTAAGCGAAATCTGCTGCCAAAAACGGGCTTTTTGAAGAAATTCATCGAATTTTTCAGGCCTTCTGAAGAAACTCTGCTCCCAAGACCGGGCATGTTGAAGAAACTCAGAGAATATTTCAGGCTTTTTGAAGAATCTCATGGACTCTTTTTTTTTTTTTTTTTTTTTAAACCAAAAATGCTTACAGCACCTGGTATTCCCAGGCGGTCTCCCATCCAAGTACTAACCAGGCCCGACCCTGCTTAGCTTCCGAGATCAGACGAGATCGGGCGTTCTCAACGTGGTATGGCCGTAAGCGAAATCTGCTGCCAAAAACGGGCTTTTTGAAGAAATTCATCGAATTTTTCAGGCCTTCTGAAGAAACTCTGCTCCCAAGACCGGGCATGTTGAAGAAACTCAGAGAATATTTCAGGCTTTTTGAAGAATCTCATGGACTCTTTTTTTTTTTTTTTTTTTTTTTAAACCAAAAATGCTTACAGCACCTGGTATTCCCAGGCGGTCTCCCATCCAAGTACTAACCAGGCCCGACCCTGCTTAGCTTCCGAGATCAGACCAGATCGGGCGTTCTCAACGTGGTATGGCCGTAAGCGAAATCTGCTGCCAAAAACGGGCTTTTTGAAGAAATCGATGAATTTCTTTTAAATAGCCCGTTTTTGGCAGCAGATTTCGCTTACGGCCATACCACGTTGAGAACGCCCGATCTGGTCTGATCTCGGAAGCTAAGCAGGGTCGGGCCTGGTTAGTACTTGGATGGGAGACCGCCTGGGAATACCAGGTGCTGTAAGCATTTTTGGTTTAAAAAAAAAAAAAAAAAAAAAAGAGTCCATGAGATTCTTCAAAAAGCCTGAAATATTCTCTGAGTTTCTTCAACATGCCCGGTCTTGGGAGCAGAGTTTCTTCAGAAGGCCTGAAAAATTCGATGAATTTCTTCAAAAAGCCCGTTTTTGGCAGCAGATTTCGCTTACGGCCATACCACGTTGAGAACGCCCGATCTGGTCTGATCTCGGAAGCTAAGCAGGGTCGGGCCTGGTTAGTACTTGGATGGGAGACCGCCTGGGAATACCAGGTGCTGTAAGCATTTTTGGTTTAAAAAAAAAAAAAAAAAAAAAAGAGTCCATGAGATTCTTCAAAAAGCCTGAAATATTCTCTGAGTTTCTTCAACATGCCCGGTCTTGGGAGCAGAGTTTCTTCAGAAGGCCTGAAAAATTCGATGAATTTCTTCAAAAAGCCCGTTTTTGGCAGCAGATTTCGCTTACGGCCATACCACGTTGAGAACGCCCGATCTCGTCTGATCTCGGAAGCTAAGCAGGGTCGGGCCTGGTTAGTACTTGGATGGGAGACCGCCTGGGAATACCAGGTGCTGTAAGCATTTTTGGTTTAAAAAAAAAAGAAAAAAAAAAGAGTCCATGAGATTCTTCAAAAAGCCTGAAATATTCTCTGAGTTTCTTCAACATGCCCGGTCTTGGGAGCAGAGTTTCTTCAGAAGGCCTGAAAAATTCGATGAATTTCTTCAAAAAGCCCGTTTTTGGCAGCAGATTTCGCTTACGGCCATACCACGTTGAGAACGCCCGATCTCGTCTGATCTCGGAAGCTAAGCAGGGTCGGGCCTGGTTAGTACTTGGATGGGAGACCGCCTGGGAATACCAGGTGCTGTAAGCTTTTTAGTTTACTTCACTAATGTTCTAACCTTTTAAATAGCCCGTTTTTGGCAGCAGATTTCGCTTACGGCCATACCACGTTGAGAACGCCCGATCTCGTCTGATCTCGGAAGCTAAGCAGGGTCGGGCCTGGTTAGTACTTGGATGGGAGACCGCCTGGGAATACCAGGTGCTGTAAGCATTTTTGGTTTAAAAAAAAAAAAAAAAAAAAAAGAGTCCATGAGATTCTTCAAAAAGCCTGAAATATTCTCTGAGTTTCTTCAACATGCCCGGTCTTGGGAGCAGAGTTTCTTCAGAAGGCCTGAAAAATTCGATGAATTTCTTCAAAAAGCCCGTTTTTGGCAGCAGATTTCGCTTACGGCCATACCACGTTGAGAACGCCCGATCTCGTCTGATCTCGGAAGCTAAGCAGGGTCGGGCCTGGTTAGTACTTGGATGGGAGACCGCCTGGGAATACCAGGTGCTGTAAGCTTTTTAGTTTACTTCACTAATGTTCTAACCTTTTAAATAGCCCGTTTTTGGCAGCAGATTTCGCTTACGGCCATACCACGTTGAGAACGCCCGATCTCGTCTGATCTCGGAAGCTAAGCAGGGTCGGGCCTGGTTAGTACTTGGATGGGAGACCGCCTGGGAATACCAGGTGCTGTAAGCATTTTTGGTTTAAAAAAAAAAAAAAAAAAAAAAGAGTCCATGAGATTCTTCAAAAAGCCTGAAATATTCTCTGAGTTTCTTCAACATGCCCGGTCTTGGGAGCAGAGTTTCTTCAGAAGGCCTGAAAAATTCGATGAATTTCTTCAAAAAGCCCGTTTTTGGCAGCAGATTTCGCTTACGGCCATACCACGTTGAGAACGCCCGATCTCGTCTGATCTCGGAAGCTAAGCAGGGTCGGGCCTGGTTAGTACTTGGATGGGAGACCGCCTGGGAATACCAGGTGCTGTAAGCATTTTTGGTTTAAAAAAAAAAAAAAAAAAAAAGAGTCCATGAGATTCTTCAAAAAGCCTGAAATATTCTCTGAGTTTCTTCAACATGCCCGGTCTTGGGAGCAGAGTTTCTTCAGAAGGCCTGAAAAATTCGATGAATTTCTTCAAAAAGCCCGTTTTTGGCAGCAGATTTCGCTTACGGCCATACCACGTTGAGAACGCCCGATCTCGTCTGATCTCGGAAGCTAAGCAGGGTCGGGCCTGGTTAGTACTTGGATGGGAGACCGCCTGGGAATACCAGGTGCTGTAAGCTTTTTAGTTTACTTCACTAATGTTCTAACCTTTTAAATAGCCCGTTTTTGGCAGCAGATTTCGCTTACGGCCATACCACGTTGAGAACGCCCGATCTCGTCTGATCTCGGAAGCTAAGCAGGGTCGGGCCTGGTTAGTACTTGGATGGGAGACCGCCTGGGAATACCAGGTGCTGTAAGCTTTTTAGTTTACTTCACTAATGTTCTAACCTTTTAAATAGCCCGTTTTTGGCAGCAGATTTCGCTTACGGCCATACCACGTTGAGAACGCCCGATCTCGTCTGATCTCGGAAGCTAAGCAGGGTCGGGCCTGGTTAGTACTTGGATGGGAGACCGCCTGGGAATACCAGGTGCTGTAAGCATTTTTGGTTTAAAAAAAAAAAAAAAAAAAAAAGAGTCCATGAGATTCTTCAAAAAGCCTGAAATATTCTCTGAGTTTCTTCAACATGCCCGGTCTTGGGAGCAGAGTTTCTTCAGAAGGCCTGAAAAATTCGATGAATTTCTTCAAAAAGCCCGTTTTTGGCAGCAGATTTTGCTTACGGCCATACCACGTTGAGAACGCCCGATCTCGTCTGATCTCGGAAGCTAAGCAGGGTCGGGCCTGGTTAGTACTTGGATGGGAGACCGCCTGGGAATACCAGGTGCTGTAAGCTTTTTAGTTTACTTCACTAATGTTCTAACCTTTTAAATAGCCCGTTTTTGGCAGCAGATTTCGCTTACGGCCATACCACGTTGAGAACGCCCGATCTCGTCTGATCTCGGAAGCTAAGCAGGGTCGGGCCTGGTTAGTACTTGGATGGGAGACCGCCTGGGAATACCAGGTGCTGTAAGCATTTTTGGTTTAAAAAAAAAAAAAAAAAAAAAGAGTCCATGAGATTCTTCAAAAAGCCTGAAATATTCTCTGAGTTTCTTCAACATGCCCGGTCTTGGGAGCAGAGTTTCTTCAGAAGGCCTGAAAAATTCGATGAATTTCTTCAAAAAGCCCGTTTTTGGCAGCAGATTTCGCTTACGGCCATACCACGTTGAGAACGCCCGATCTCGTCTGATCTCGGAAGCTAAGCAGGGTCGGGCCTGGTTAGTACTTGGATGGGAGACCGCCTGGGAATACCAGGTGCTGTAAGCTTTTTAGTTTACTTCACTAATGTTCTAACCTTTTAAATAGCCCGTTTTTGGCAGCAGATTTCGCTTACGGCCATACCACGTTGAGAACGCCCGATCTCGTCTGATCTCGGAAGCTAAGCAGGGTCGGGCCTGGTTAGTACTTGGATGGGAGACCGCCTGGGAATACCAGGTGCTGTAAGCATTTTTGGTTTAAAAAAAAAAAAAAAAAAAAAAGAGTCCATGAGATTCTTCAAAAAGCCTGAAATATTCTCTGAGTTTCTTCAACATGCCCGGTCTTGGGAGCAGAGTTTCTTCAGAAGGCCTGAAAAATTCGATGAATTTCTTCAAAAAGCCCGTTTTTGGCAGCAGATTTCGCTTGCGGCCATACCACGTTGAGAACGCCCGATCTCGTCTGATCTCGGAAGCTAAGCAGGGTCGGGCCTGGTTAGTACTTGGATGGGAGACCGCCTGGGAATACCAGGTGCTGTAAGCTTTTTAGTTTACTTCACTAATGTTCTAACCTTTTAAATAGCCCGTTTTTGGCAGCAGATTTCGCTTACGGCCATACCACGTTGAGAACGCCCGATCTCGTCTGATCTCGGAAGCTAAGCAGGGTCGGGCCTGGTTAGTACTTGGATGGGAGACCGCCTGGGAATACCAGGTGCTGTAAGCATTTTTGGTTTAAAAAAAAAAAAAAAAAAAAAAGAGTCCATGAGATTCTTCAAAAAGCCTGAAATATTCTCTGAGTTTCTTCAACATGCCCGGTCTTGGGAGCAGAGTTTCTTCAGAAGGCCTGAAAAATTCGATGAATTTCTTCAAAAAGCCCGTTTTTGGCAGCAGATTTCGCTTACGGCCATACCACGTTGAGAACGCCCGATCTGGTCTGATCTCGGAAGCTAAGCAGGGTCGGGCCTGGTTAGTACTTGGATGGGAGACCGCCTGGGAATACCAGGTGCTGTAAGCATTTTTGGTTTAAAAAAAAAAAAAAAAAAAAAAAGAGTCCATGAGATTCTTCAAAAAGCCTGAAATATTCTCTGAGTTTCTTCAACATGCCCGGTCTTGGGAGCAGAGTTTCTTCAGAAGGCCTGAAAAATTCGATGAATTTCTTCAAAAAGCCCGTTTTTGGCAGCAGATTTCGCTTACGGCCATACCACGTTGAGAACGCCCGATCTCGTCTGATCTCGGAAGCTAAGCAGGGTCGGGCCTGGTTAGTACTTGGATGGGAGACCGCCTGGGAATACCAGGTGCTGTAAGCATTTTTGGTTTAAAAAAAAAAAAAAAAAAAAAAAGAGTCCATGAGATTCTTCAAAAAGCCTGAAATATTCTCTGAGTTTCTTCAACATGCCCGGTCTTGGGAGCAGAGTTTCTTCAGAAGGCCTGAAAAATTCGATGAATTTCTTCAAAAAGCCCGTTTTTGGCAGCAGATTTCGCTTACGGCCATACCACGTTGAGAACGCCCGATCTGGTCTGATCTCGGAAGCTAAGCAGGGTCGGGCCTGGTTAGTACTTGGATGGGAGACCGCCTGGGAATACCAGGTGCTGTAAGCATTTTTGGTTTAAAAAAAAAAAAAAAAAAAAAAGAGTCCATGAGATTCTTCAAAAAGCCTGAAATATTCTCTGAGTTTCTTCAACATGCCCGGTCTTGGGAGCAGAGTTTCTTCAGAAGGCCTGAAAAATTCGATGAATTTCTTCAAAAAGCCCGTTTTTGGCAGCAGATTTCGCTTACGGCCATACCACGTTGAGAACGCCCGATCTCGTCTGATCTCGGAAGCTAAGCAGGGTCGGGCCTGGTTAGTACTTGGATGGGAGACCGCCTGGGAATACCAGGTGCTGTAAGCATTTTTGGTTTAAAAAAAAAAAAAAAAAAAAAAAGAGTCCATGAGATTCTTCAAAAAGCCTGAAATATTCTCTGAGTTTCTTCAACATGCCCGGTCTTGGGAGCAGAGTTTCTTCAGAAGGCCTGAAAAATTCGATGAATTTCTTCAAAAAGCCCGTTTTTGGCAGCAGATTTCGCTTACGGCCATACCACGTTGAGAACGCCCGATCTGGTCTGATCTCGGAAGCTAAGCAGGGTCGGGCCTGGTTAGTACTTGGATGGGAGACCGCCTGGGAATACCAGGTGCTGTAAGCATTTTTGGTTTAAAAAAAAAAAAAAAAAAAAAAGAGTCCATGAGATTCTTCAAAAAGCCTGAAATATTCTCTGAGTTTCTTCAACATGCCCGGTCTTGGGAGCAGAGTTTCTTCAGAAGGCCTGAAAAATTCGATGAATTTCTTCAAAAAGCCCGTTTTTGGCAGCAGATTTCGCTTACGGCCATACCACGTTGAGAACGCCCGATCTCGTCTGATCTCGGAAGCTAAGCAGGGTCGGGCCTGGTTAGTACTTGGATGGGAGACCGCCTGGGAATACCAGGTGCTGTAAGCATTTTTGGTTTAAAAAAAAAAAAAAAAAAAAAGAGTCCATGAGATTCTTCAAAAAGCCTGAAATATTCTCTGAGTTTCTTCAACATGCCCGGTCTTGGGAGCAGAGTTTCTTCAGAAGGCCTGAAAAATTCGATGAATTTCTTCAAAAAGCCCGTTTTTGGCAGCAGATTTCGCTTACGGCCATACCACGTTGAGAACGCCCGATCTCGTCTGATCTCGGAAGCTAAGCAGGGTCGGGCCTGGTTAGTACTTGGATGGGAGACCGCCTGGGAATACCAGGTGCTGTAAGCTTTTTAGTTTACTTCACTAATGTTCTAACCTTTTAAATAGCCCGTTTTTGGCAGCAGATTTCACTTACGGCCATACCACGTTGAGAACGCCCGATCTCGTCTGATCTCGGAAGCTAAGCAGGGTTGGGCCTGGTTAGTACTTGGATGGGAGACCGCCTGGGAATACCAGGTGCTGTAAGCATTTTTGGTTTAAAAAAAAAAAAAAAAAAAAAAGAGTCCATGAGATTCTTCAAAAAGCCTGAAATATTCTCTGAGTTTCTTCAACATGCCCGGTCTTGGGAGCAGAGTTTCTTCAGAAGGCCTGAAAAATTCGATGAATTTCTTCAAAAAGCCCGTTTTTGGCAGCAGATTTCGCTTACGGCCATACCACGTTGAGAACGCCCGATCTGGTCTGATCTCGGAAGCTAAGCAGGGTCGGGCCTGGTTAGTACTTGGATGGGAGACCGCCTGGGAATACCAGGTGCTGTAAGCATTTTTGGTTTAAAAAAAAAAAAAAAAAAAAAAAGAGTCCATGAGATTCTTCAAAAAGCCTGAAATATTCTCTGAGTTTCTTCAACATGCCCGGTCTTGGGAGCAGAGTTTCTTCAGAAGGCCTGAAAAATTCGATGAATTTCTTCAAAAAGCCCGTTTTTGGCAGCAGATTTCGCTTACGGCCATACCACGTTGAGAACGCCCGATCTCGTCTGATCTCGGAAGCTAAGCAGGGTCGGGCCTGGTTAGTACTTGGATGGGAGACCGCCTGGGAATACCAGGTGCTGTAAGCTTTTTAGTTTACTTCACTAATGTTCTAACCTTTTAAATAGCCCGTTTTTGGCAGCAGATTTCGCTTACGGCCATACCACGTTGAGAACGCCCGATCTCGTCTGATCTCGGAAGCTAAGCAGGGTCGGGCCTGGTTAGTACTTGGATGGGAGACCGCCTGGGAATACCAGGTGCTGTAAGCTTTTTAGTTTACTTCACTAATGTTCTAACCTTTTAAATAGCCCGTTTTTGGCAGCAGATTTCGCTTACGGCCATACCACGTTGAGAACGCCCGATCTCGTCTGATCTCGGAAGCTAAGCAGGGTCGGGCCTGGTTAGTACTTGGATGGGAGACCGCCTGGGAATACCAGGTGCTGTAAGCATTTTTGGTTTAAAAAAAAAAAAAAAAAAAAAAGAGTCCATGAGATTCTTCAAAAAGCCTGAAATATTCTCTGAGTTTCTTCAACATGCCCGGTCTTGGGAGCAGAGTTTCTTCAGAAGGCCTGAAAAATTCGATGAATTTCTTCAAAAAGCCCGTTTTTGGCAGCAGATTTCGCTTACGGCCATACCACGTTGAGAACGCCCGATCTCGTCTGATCTCGGAAGCTAAGCAGGGTCGGGCCTGGTTAGTACTTGGATGGGAGACCGCCTGGGAATACCAGGTGCTGTAAGCTTTTTAGTTTACTTCACTAATGTTCTAACCTTTTAAATAGCCCGTTTTTGGCAGCAGATTTCGCTTACGGCCATACCACGTTGAGAACGCCCGATCTCGTCTGATCTCGGAAGCTAAGCAGGGTTGGGCCTGGTTAGTACTTGGATGGGAGACCGCCTGGGAATACCAGGTGCTGTAAGCATTTTTGGTTTAAAAAAAAAAAAAAAAAAAAAAAGAGTCCATGAGATTCTTCAAAAAGCCTGAAATATTCTCTGAGTTTCTTCAACATGCCCGGTCTTGGGAGCAGAGTTTCTTCAGAAGGCCTGAAAAATTCGATGAATTTCTTCAAAAAGCCCGTTTTTGGCAGCAGATTTCGCTTACGGCCATACCACGTTGAGAACGCCCGATCTGGTCTGATCTCGGAAGCTAAGCAGGGTCGGGCCTGGTTAGTACTTGGATGGGAGACCGCCTGGGAATACCAGGTGCTGTAAGCATTTTTGGTTTAAAAAAAAAAAAAAAAAAAAAAAGAGTCCATGAGATTCTTCAAAAAGCCTGAAATATTCTCTGAGTTTCTTCAACATGCCCGGTCTTGGGAGCAGAGTTTCTTCAGAAGGCCTGAAAAATTCGATGAATTTCTTCAAAAAGCCCGTTTTTGGCAGCAGATTTCGCTTACGGCCATACCACGTTGAGAACGCCCGATCTCGTCTGATCTCGGAAGCTAAGCAGGGTCGGGCCTGGTTAGTACTTGGATGGGAGACCGCCTGGGAATACCAGGTGCTGTAAGCATTTTTGGTTTAAAAAAAAAAAAAAAAAAAAAGAGTCCATGAGATTCTTCAAAAAGCCTGAAATATTCTCTGAGTTTCTTCAACATGCCCGGTCTTGGGAGCAGAGTTTCTTCAGAAGGCCTGAAAAATTCGATGAATTTCTTCAAAAAGCCCGTTTTTGGCAGCAGATTTCGCTTACGGCCATACCACGTTGAGAACGCCCGATCTCGTCTGATCTCGGAAGCTAAGCAGGGTCGGGCCTGGTTAGTACTTGGATGGGAGACCGCCTGGGAATACCAGGTGCTGTAAGCTTTTTAGTTTACTTCACTAATGTTCTAACCTTTTAAATAGCCCGTTTTTGGCAGCAGATTTCGCTTACGGCCATACCACGTTGAGAACGCCCGATCTCGTCTGATCTCGGAAGCTAAGCAGGGTCGGGCCTGGTTAGTACTTGGATGGGAGACCGCCTGGGAATACCAGGTGCTGTAAGCATTTTTGGTTTAAAAAAAAAAAAAAAAAAAAAAGAGTCCATGAGATTCTTCAAAAAGCCTGAAATATTCTCTGAGTTTCTTCAACATGCCCGGTCTTGGGAGCAGAGTTTCTTCAGAAGGCCTGAAAAATTCGATGAATTTCTTCAAAAAGCCCGTTTTTGGCAGCAGATTTCGCTTGCGGCCATACCACGTTGAGAACGCCCGATCTCGTCTGATCTCGGAAGCTAAGCAGGGTCGGGCCTGGTTAGTACTTGGATGGGAGACCGCCTGGGAATACCAGGTGCTGTAAGCTTTTTAGTTTACTTCACTAATGTTCTAACCTTTTAAATAGCCCGTTTTTGGCAGCAGATTTCGCTTACGGCCATACCACGTTGAGAACGCCCGATCTCGTCTGATCTCGGAAGCTAAGCAGGGTCGGGCCTGGTTAGTACTTGGATGGGAGACCGCCTGGGAATACCAGGTGCTGTAAGCATTTTTGGTTTAAAAAAAAAAAAAAAAAAAAAAGAGTCCATGAGATTCTTCAAAAAGCCTGAAATATTCTCTGAGTTTCTTCAACATGCCCGGTCTTGGGAGCAGAGTTTCTTCAGAAGGCCTGAAAAATTCGATGAATTTCTTCAAAAAGCCCGTTTTTGGCAGCAGATTTCGCTTACGGCCATACCACGTTGAGAACGCCCGATCTGGTCTGATCTCGGAAGCTAAGCAGGGTCGGGCCTGGTTAGTACTTGGATGGGAGACCGCCTGGGAATACCAGGTGCTGTAAGCATTTTTGGTTTAAAAAAAAAAAAAAAAAAAAAAGAGTCCATGAGATTCTTCAAAAAGCCTGAAATATTCTCTGAGTTTCTTCAACATGCCCGGTCTTGGGAGCAGAGTTTCTTCAGAAGGCCTGAAAAATTCGATGAATTTCTTCAAAAAGCCCGTTTTTGGCAGCAGATTTCGCTTACGGCCATACCACGTTGAGAACGCCCGATCTCGTCTGATCTCGGAAGCTAAGCAGGGTCGGGCCTGGTTAGTACTTGGATGGGAGACCGCCTGGGAATACCAGGTGCTGTAAGCTTTTTAGTTTACTTCACTAATGTTCTAACCTTTTAAATAGCCCGTTTTTGGCAGCAGATTTCGCTTACGGCCATACCACGTTGAGAACGCCCGATCTCGTCTGATCTCGGAAGCTAAGCAGGGTCGGGCCTGGTTAGTACTTGGATGGGAGACCGCCTGGGAATACCAGGTGCTGTAAGCTTTTTAGTTTACTTCACTAATGTTCTAACCTTTTAAATAGCCCGTTTTTGGCAGCAGATTTCGCTTACGGCCATACCACGTTGAGAACGCCCGATCTCGTCTGATCTCGGAAGCTAAGCAGGGTCGGGCCTGGTTAGTACTTGGATGGGAGACCGCCTGGGAATACCAGGTGCTGTAAGCATTTTTGGTTTAAAAAAAAAAAAAAAAAAAAAAGAGTCCATGAGATTCTTCAAAAAGCCTGAAATATTCTCTGAGTTTCTTCAACATGCCCGGTCTTGGGAGCAGAGTTTCTTCAGAAGGCCTGAAAAATTCGATGAATTTCTTCAAAAAGCCCGTTTTTGGCAGCAGATTTCGCTTACGGCCATACCACGTTGAGAACGCCCGATCTCGTCTGATCTCGGAAGCTAAGCAGGGTCGGGCCTGGTTAGTACTTGGATGGGAGACCGCCTGGGAATACCAGGTGCTGTAAGCTTTTTAGTTTACTTCACTAATGTTCTAACCTTTTAAATAGCCCGTTTTTGGCAGCAGATTTCGCTTACGGCCATACCACGTTGAGAACGCCCGATCTCGTCTGATCTCGGAAGCTAAGCAGGGTTGGGCCTGGTTAGTACTTGGATGGGAGACCGCCTGGGAATACCAGGTGCTGTAAGCATTTTTGGTTTAAAAAAAAAAAAAAAAAAAAAAAGAGTCCATGAGATTCTTCAAAAAGCCTGAAATATTCTCTGAGTTTCTTCAACATGCCCGGTCTTGGGAGCAGAGTTTCTTCAGAAGGCCTGAAAAATTCGATGAATTTCTTCAAAAAGCCCGTTTTTGGCAGCAGATTTCGCTTACGGCCATACCACGTTGAGAACGCCCGATCTGGTCTGATCTCGGAAGCTAAGCAGGGTCGGGCCTGGTTAGTACTTGGATGGGAGACCGCCTGGGAATACCAGGTGCTGTAAGCATTTTTGGTTTAAAAAAAAAAAAAAAAAAAAAAAGAGTCCATGAGATTCTTCAAAAAGCCTGAAATATTCTCTGAGTTTCTTCAACATGCCCGGTCTTGGGAGCAGAGTTTCTTCAGAAGGCCTGAAAAATTCGATGAATTTCTTCAAAAAGCCCGTTTTTGGCAGCAGATTTCGCTTACGGCCATACCACGTTGAGAACGCCCGATCTCGTCTGATCTCGGAAGCTAAGCAGGGTCGGGCCTGGTTAGTACTTGGATGGGAGACCGCCTGGGAATACCAGGTGCTGTAAGCATTTTTGGTTTAAAAAAAAAAAAAAAAAAAAAGAGTCCATGAGATTCTTCAAAAAGCCTGAAATATTCTCTGAGTTTCTTCAACATGCCCGGTCTTGGGAGCAGAGTTTCTTCAGAAGGCCTGAAAAATTCGATGAATTTCTTCAAAAAGCCCGTTTTTGGCAGCAGATTTCGCTTACGGCCATACCACGTTGAGAACGCCCGATCTCGTCTGATCTCGGAAGCTAAGCAGGGTCGGGCCTGGTTAGTACTTGGATGGGAGACCGCCTGGGAATACCAGGTGCTGTAAGCTTTTTAGTTTACTTCACTAATGTTCTAACCTTTTAAATAGCCCGTTTTTGGCAGCAGATTTCGCTTACGGCCATACCACGTTGAGAACGCCCGATCTCGTCTGATCTCGGAAGCTAAGCAGGGTCGGGCCTGGTTAGTACTTGGATGGGAGACCGCCTGGGAATACCAGGTGCTGTAAGCATTTTTGGTTTAAAAAAAAAAAAAAAAAAAAAAGAGTCCATGAGATTCTTCAAAAAGCCTGAAATATTCTCTGAGTTTCTTCAACATGCCCGGTCTTGGGAGCAGAGTTTCTTCAGAAGGCCTGAAAAATTCGATGAATTTCTTCAAAAAGCCCGTTTTTGGCAGCAGATTTCGCTTGCGGCCATACCACGTTGAGAACGCCCGATCTCGTCTGATCTCGGAAGCTAAGCAGGGTCGGGCCTGGTTAGTACTTGGATGGGAGACCGCCTGGGAATACCAGGTGCTGTAAGCTTTTTAGTTTACTTCACTAATGTTCTAACCTTTTAAATAGCCCGTTTTTGGCAGCAGATTTCGCTTACGGCCATACCACGTTGAGAACGCCCGATCTCGTCTGATCTCGGAAGCTAAGCAGGGTCGGGCCTGGTTAGTACTTGGATGGGAGACCGCCTGGGAATACCAGGTGCTGTAAGCATTTTTGGTTTAAAAAAAAAAAAAAAAAAAAAAGAGTCCATGAGATTCTTCAAAAAGCCTGAAATATTCTCTGAGTTTCTTCAACATGCCCGGTCTTGGGAGCAGAGTTTCTTCAGAAGGCCTGAAAAATTCGATGAATTTCTTCAAAAAGCCCGTTTTTGGCAGCAGATTTCGCTTACGGCCATACCACGTTGAGAACGCCCGATCTGGTCTGATCTCGGAAGCTAAGCAGGGTCGGGCCTGGTTAGTACTTGGATGGGAGACCGCCTGGGAATACCAGGTGCTGTAAGCATTTTTGGTTTAAAAAAAAAAAAAAAAAAAAAAGAGTCCATGAGATTCTTCAAAAAGCCTGAAATATTCTCTGAGTTTCTTCAACATGCCCGGTCTTGGGAGCAGAGTTTCTTCAGAAGGCCTGAAAAATTCGATGAATTTCTTCAAAAAGCCCGTTTTTGGCAGCAGATTTCGCTTACGGCCATACCACGTTGAGAACGCCCGATCTCGTCTGATCTCGGAAGCTAAGCAGGGTCGGGCCTGGTTAGTACTTGGATGGGAGACCGCCTGGGAATACCAGGTGCTGTAAGCATTTTTGGTTTAAAAAAAAAAAAAAAAAAAAAAGAGTCCATGAGATTCTTCAAAAAGCCTGAAATATTCTCTGAGTTTCTTCAACATGCCCGGTCTTGGGAGCAGAGTTTCTTCAGAAGGCCTGAAAAATTCGATGAATTTCTTCAAAAAGCCCGTTTTTGGCAGCAGATTTCGCTTACGGCCATACCACGTTGAGAACGCCCGATCTGGTCTGATCTCGGAAGCTAAGCAGGGTCGGGCCTGGTTAGTACTTGGATGGGAGACCGCCTGGGAATACCAGGTGCTGTAAGCATTTTTGGTTTAAAAAAAAAAAAAAAAAAAAAAGAGTCCATGAGATTCTTCAAAAAGCCTGAAATATTCTCTGAGTTTCTTCAACATGCCCGGTCTTGGGAGCAGAGTTTCTTCAGAAGGCCTGAAAAATTCGATGAATTTCTTCAAAAAGCCCGTTTTTGGCAGCAGATTTCGCTTACGGCCATACCACGTTGAGAACGCCCGATCTCGTCTGATCTCGGAAGCTAAGCAGGGTCGGGCCTGGTTAGTACTTGGATGGGAGACCGCCTGGGAATACCAGGTGCTGTAAGCATTTTTGGTTTAAAAAAAAAAAAAAAAAAAAAAGAGTCCATGAGATTCTTCAAAAAGCCTGAAATATTCTCTGAGTTTCTTCAACATGCCCGGTCTTGGGAGCAGAGTTTCTTCAGAAGGCCTGAAAAATTCGATGAATTTCTTCAAAAAGCCCGTTTTTGGCAGCAGATTTCGCTTACGGCCATACCACGTTGAGAACGCCCGATCTGGTCTGATCTCGGAAGCTAAGCAGGGTCGGGCCTGGTTAGTACTTGGATGGGAGACCGCCTGGGAATACCAGGTGCTGTAAGCATTTTTGGTTTAAAAAAAAAAAAAAAAAAAAAAGAGTCCATGAGATTCTTCAAAAAGCCTGAAATATTCTCTGAGTTTCTTCAACATGCCCGGTCTTGGGAGCAGAGTTTCTTCAGAAGGCCTGAAAAATTCGATGAATTTCTTCAAAAAGCCCGTTTTTGGCAGCAGATTTCGCTTACGGCCATACCACGTTGAGAACGCCCGATCTCGTCTGATCTCGGAAGCTAAGCAGGGTCGGGCCTGGTTAGTACTTGGATGGGAGACCGCCTGGGAATACCAGGTGCTGTAAGCATTTTTGGTTTAAAAAAAAAAAAAAAAAAAAAGAGTCCATGAGATTCTTCAAAAAGCCTGAAATATTCTCTGAGTTTCTTCAACATGCCCGGTCTTGGGAGCAGAGTTTCTTCAGAAGGCCTGAAAAATTCGATGAATTTCTTCAAAAAGCCCGTTTTTGGCAGCAGATTTCGCTTACGGCCATACCACGTTGAGAACGCCCGATCTCGTCTGATCTCGGAAGCTAAGCAGGGTCGGGCCTGGTTAGTACTTGGATGGGAGACCGCCTGGGAATACCAGGTGCTGTAAGCTTTTTAGTTTACTTCACTAATGTTCTAACCTTTTAAATAGCCCGTTTTTGGCAGCAGATTTCACTTACGGCCATACCACGTTGAGAACGCCCGATCTCGTCTGATCTCGGAAGCTAAGCAGGGTTGGGCCTGGTTAGTACTTGGATGGGAGACCGCCTGGGAATACCAGGTGCTGTAAGCATTTTTGGTTTAAAAAAAAAAAAAAAAAAAAAAGAGTCCATGAGATTCTTCAAAAAGCCTGAAATATTCTCTGAGTTTCTTCAACATGCCCGGTCTTGGGAGCAGAGTTTCTTCAGAAGGCCTGAAAAATTCGATGAATTTCTTCAAAAAGCCCGTTTTTGGCAGCAGATTTCGCTTACGGCCATACCACGTTGAGAACGCCCGATCTGGTCTGATCTCGGAAGCTAAGCAGGGTCGGGCCTGGTTAGTACTTGGATGGGAGACCGCCTGGGAATACCAGGTGCTGTAAGCATTTTTGGTTTAAAAAAAAAAAAAAAAAAAAAAAGAGTCCATGAGATTCTTCAAAAAGCCTGAAATATTCTCTGAGTTTCTTCAACATGCCCGGTCTTGGGAGCAGAGTTTCTTCAGAAGGCCTGAAAAATTCGATGAATTTCTTCAAAAAGCCCGTTTTTGGCAGCAGATTTCGCTTACGGCCATACCACGTTGAGAACGCCCGATCTCGTCTGATCTCGGAAGCTAAGCAGGGTCGGGCCTGGTTAGTACTTGGATGGGAGACCGCCTGGGAATACCAGGTGCTGTAAGCTTTTTAGTTTACTTCACTAATGTTCTAACCTTTTAAATAGCCCGTTTTTGGCAGCAGATTTCGCTTACGGCCATACCACGTTGAGAACGCCCGATCTCGTCTGATCTCGGAAGCTAAGCAGGGTCGGGCCTGGTTAGTACTTGGATGGGAGACCGCCTGGGAATACCAGGTGCTGTAAGCTTTTTAGTTTACTTCACTAATGTTCTAACCTTTTAAATAGCCCGTTTTTGGCAGCAGATTTCGCTTACGGCCATACCACGTTGAGAACGCCCGATCTCGTCTGATCTCGGAAGCTAAGCAGGGTCGGGCCTGGTTAGTACTTGGATGGGAGACCGCCTGGGAATACCAGGTGCTGTAAGCATTTTTGGTTTAAAAAAAAAAAAAAAAAAAAAAGAGTCCATGAGATTCTTCAAAAAGCCTGAAATATTCTCTGAGTTTCTTCAACATGCCCGGTCTTGGGAGCAGAGTTTCTTCAGAAGGCCTGAAAAATTCGATGAATTTCTTCAAAAAGCCCGTTTTTGGCAGCAGATTTCGCTTACGGCCATACCACGTTGAGAACGCCCGATCTCGTCTGATCTCGGAAGCTAAGCAGGGTCGGGCCTGGTTAGTACTTGGATGGGAGACCGCCTGGGAATACCAGGTGCTGTAAGCTTTTTAGTTTACTTCACTAATGTTCTAACCTTTTAAATAGCCCGTTTTTGGCAGCAGATTTCGCTTACGGCCATACCACGTTAAGAACGCCCGATCTCGTCTGATCTCGGAAGCTAAGCAGGGTTGGGCCTGGTTAGTACTTGGATGGGAGACCGCCTGGGAATACCAGGTGCTGTAAGCATTTTTGGTTTAAAAAAAAAAAAAAAAAAAAAAAGAGTCCATGAGATTCTTCAAAAAGCCTGAAATATTCTCTGAGTTTCTTCAACATGCCCGGTCTTGGGAGCAGAGTTTCTTCAGAAGGCCTGAAAAATTCGATGAATTTCTTCAAAAAGCCCGTTTTTGGCAGCAGATTTCGCTTACGGCCATACCACGTTGAGAACGCCCGATCTGGTCTGATCTCGGAAGCTAAGCAGGGTCGGGCCTGGTTAGTACTTGGATGGGAGACCGCCTGGGAATACCAGGTGCTGTAAGCATTTTTGGTTTAAAAAAAAAAAAAAAAAAAAAAAGAGTCCATGAGATTCTTCAAAAAGCCTGAAATATTCTCTGAGTTTCTTCAACATGCCCGGTCTTGGGAGCAGAGTTTCTTCAGAAGGCCTGAAAAATTCGATGAATTTCTTCAAAAAGCCCGTTTTTGGCAGCAGATTTCGCTTACGGCCATACCACGTTGAGAACGCCCGATCTCGTCTGATCTCGGAAGCTAAGCAGGGTCGGGCCTGGTTAGTACTTGGATGGGAGACCGCCTGGGAATACCAGGTGCTGTAAGCATTTTTGGTTTAAAAAAAAAAAAAAAAAAAAAGAGTCCATGAGATTCTTCAAAAAGCCTGAAATATTCTCTGAGTTTCTTCAACATGCCCGGTCTTGGGAGCAGAGTTTCTTCAGAAGGCCTGAAAAATTCGATGAATTTCTTCAAAAAGCCCGTTTTTGGCAGCAGATTTCGCTTACGGCCATACCACGTTGAGAACGCCCGATCTCGTCTGATCTCGGAAGCTAAGCAGGGTCGGGCCTGGTTAGTACTTGGATGGGAGACCGCCTGGGAATACCAGGTGCTGTAAGCTTTTTAGTTTACTTCACTAATGTTCTAACCTTTTAAATAGCCCGTTTTTGGCAGCAGATTTCGCTTACGGCCATACCACGTTGAGAACGCCCGATCTCGTCTGATCTCGGAAGCTAAGCAGGGTCGGGCCTGGTTAGTACTTGGATGGGAGACCGCCTGGGAATACCAGGTGCTGTAAGCATTTTTGGTTTAAAAAAAAAAAAAAAAAAAAAAGAGTCCATGAGATTCTTCAAAAAGCCTGAAATATTCTCTGAGTTTCTTCAACATGCCCGGTCTTGGGAGCAGAGTTTCTTCAGAAGGCCTGAAAAATTCGATGAATTTCTTCAAAAAGCCCGTTTTTGGCAGCAGATTTCGCTTGCGGCCATACCACGTTGAGAACGCCCGATCTCGTCTGATCTCGGAAGCTAAGCAGGGTCGGGCCTGGTTAGTACTTGGATGGGAGACCGCCTGGGAATACCAGGTGCTGTAAGCTTTTTAGTTTACTTCACTAATGTTCTAACCTTTTAAATAGCCCGTTTTTGGCAGCAGATTTCGCTTACGGCCATACCACGTTGAGAACGCCCGATCTCGTCTGATCTCGGAAGCTAAGCAGGGTCGGGCCTGGTTAGTACTTGGATGGGAGACCGCCTGGGAATACCAGGTGCTGTAAGCATTTTTGGTTTAAAAAAAAAAAAAAAAAAAAAAGAGTCCATGAGATTCTTCAAAAAGCCTGAAATATTCTCTGAGTTTCTTCAACATGCCCGGTCTTGGGAGCAGAGTTTCTTCAGAAGGCCTGAAAAATTCGATGAATTTCTTCAAAAAGCCCGTTTTTGGCAGCAGATTTCGCTTACGGCCATACCACGTTGAGAACGCCCGATCTGGTCTGATCTCGGAAGCTAAGCAGGGTCGGGCCTGGTTAGTACTTGGATGGGAGACCGCCTGGGAATACCAGGTGCTGTAAGCATTTTTGGTTTAAAAAAAAAAAAAAAAAAAAAAGAGTCCATGAGATTCTTCAAAAAGCCTGAAATATTCTCTGAGTTTCTTCAACATGCCCGGTCTTGGGAGCAGAGTTTCTTCAGAAGGCCTGAAAAATTCGATGAATTTCTTCAAAAAGCCCGTTTTTGGCAGCAGATTTCGCTTACGGCCATACCACGTTGAGAACGCCCGATCTCGTCTGATCTCGGAAGCTAAGCAGGGTCGGGCCTGGTTAGTACTTGGATGGGAGACCGCCTGGGAATACCAGGTGCTGTAAGCATTTTTGGTTTAAAAAAAAAAAAAAAAAAAAAAGAGTCCATGAGATTCTTCAAAAAGCCTGAAATATTCTCTGAGTTTCTTCAACATGCCCGGTCTTGGGAGCAGAGTTTCTTCAGAAGGCCTGAAAAATTCGATGAATTTCTTCAAAAAGCCCGTTTTTGGCAGCAGATTTCGCTTACGGCCATACCACGTTGAGAACGCCCGATCTGGTCTGATCTCGGAAGCTAAGCAGGGTCGGGCCTGGTTAGTACTTGGATGGGAGACCGCCTGGGAATACCAGGTGCTGTAAGCATTTTTGGTTTAAAAAAAAAAAAAAAAAAAAAAGAGTCCATGAGATTCTTCAAAAAGCCTGAAATATTCTCTGAGTTTCTTCAACATGCCCGGTCTTGGGAGCAGAGTTTCTTCAGAAGGCCTGAAAAATTCGATGAATTTCTTCAAAAAGCCCGTTTTTGGCAGCAGATTTCGCTTACGGCCATACCACGTTGAGAACGCCCGATCTCGTCTGATCTCGGAAGCTAAGCAGGGTCGGGCCTGGTTAGTACTTGGATGGGAGACCGCCTGGGAATACCAGGTGCTGTAAGCATTTTTGGTTTAAAAAAAAAAAAAAAAAAAAAGAGTCCATGAGATTCTTCAAAAAGCCTGAAATATTCTCTGAGTTTCTTCAACATGCCCGGTCTTGGGAGCAGAGTTTCTTCAGAAGGCCTGAAAAATTCGATGAATTTCTTCAAAAAGCCCGTTTTTGGCAGCAGATTTCGCTTACGGCCATACCACGTTGAGAACGCCCGATCTCGTCTGATCTCGGAAGCTAAGCAGGGTCGGGCCTGGTTAGTACTTGGATGGGAGACCGCCTGGGAATACCAGGTGCTGTAAGCTTTTTAGTTTACTTCACTAATGTTCTAACCTTTTAAATAGCCCGTTTTTGGCAGCAGATTTCGCTTACGGCCATACCACGTTGAGAACGCCCGATCTCGTCTGATCTCGGAAGCTAAGCAGGGTCGGGCCTGGTTAGTACTTGGATGGGAGACCGCCTGGGAATACCAGGTGCTGTAAGCATTTTTGGTTTAAAAAAAAAAAAAAAAAAAAAAGAGTCCATGAGATTCTTCAAAAAGCCTGAAATATTCTCTGAGTTTCTTCAACATGCCCGGTCTTGGGAGCAGAGTTTCTTCAGAAGGCCTGAAAAATTCGATGAATTTCTTCAAAAAGCCCGTTTTTGGCAGCAGATTTCGCTTACGGCCATACCACGTTGAGAACGCCCGATCTGGTCTGATCTCGGAAGCTAAGCAGGGTCGGGCCTGGTTAGTACTTGGATGGGAGACCGCCTGGGAATACCAGGTGCTGTAAGCATTTTTGGTTTAAAAAAAAAAAAAAAAAAAAAAGAGTCCATGAGATTCTTCAAAAAGCCTGAAATATTCTCTGAGTTTCTTCAACATGCCCGGTCTTGGGAGCAGAGTTTCTTCAGAAGGCCTGAAAAATTCGATGAATTTCTTCAAAAAGCCCGTTTTTGGCAGCAGATTTCGCTTATGGCCATACCACGTTGAGAACGCCCGATCTGGTCTGATCTCGGAAGCTAAGCAGGGTCGGGCCTGGTTAGTACTTGGATGGGAGACCGCCTGGGAATACCAGGTGCTGTAAGCATTTTTGGTTTAAAAAAAAAAAAAAAAAAAAAAGAGTCCATGAGATTCTTCAAAAAGCCTGAAATATTCTCTGAGTTTCTTCAACATGCCCGGTCTTGGGAGCAGAGTTTCTTCAGAAGGCCTGAAAAATTCGATGAATTTCTTCAAAAAGCCCGTTTTTTGAAAAGCCAAACGACACTGGACTGGCTGGAGGAACACGCATGGCAAACGACACTGGACTGGCTGGAGGAACACGCATGGCAAACGACACTGGACTGGCTGGAGGAACACGCTTGGCAAACGACAATGGACTGGCTGGAGGAACACGCACGGCAAACGACACTGGACTGGGGAAACGACAACGAGATGGCAGTGGAATCGATCAAGATGTAAGGAAAGAAGGTGGAAAGAGAGTATACTTAAAAGAAGCAACTGTAACGGTGGATGTAGGACATGTGAAAGACGCGAGGGCGGTGGACATCATTAAAGCATTGACGGAGGAGATTGGAGAAGGAAGGATTTTAGCAGTCAGGCCCAAAAGAGTGAAGGAATACGAGGTAACGCTGGAACACGAGGATGACATCGAGTTTTTAATGGATGGATTGAAAATAAATGGCATTGACTGTGAAGTTAAAAGACTGCAAAACCGGGAGTACGTTGTCTCCTTCATGCATCTGCCCGTTTACACTGCTGACGAGGAGATTTTAAACAAACTGGAGGGATGGGGAGTAACCCCCATCTCTAAAATTAAACGGAGAATGTATCCGGGCACCAGTATTGAGGACGGGACAAGGTTTGTAAAAACACGATTCCCGAAGGAAGTTGCCTCCCTCCCGTACAGCACAAAAATAGAGACGGCAGAGGGCCCACAATATTTCCGGGTGATGCACAGCCACCAGGTGAAGACCTGTCGGCTGTGCATGAGCCCAGACCATGTGGTAAAGGATTGTCCGGACTTTAAGTGTTTTAAGTGCGAGGAGAGGGGGCACTTCGCGAGAGACTGCAACGCAGTAAGGTGCCCGGAGTGTAATTTGGTTTTAAACAAGTGTGAGTGTTGGATGGGGAGAGAGGAGGAGGAGCAGCAGGTAGACGGGCAGATGCATGAACGAGACAACGAAGAGCAAGAGGAGGAATTAAGAGGACTACAAAACAATGAATCAACAGAGAATAAGGATACTGAGGATCAAGAGGAAGAATGTAATGGGCATGAAATACAATCACAACAAGAGGAGGAAACATGTACACAAATGGATGTGACTGAAAGTTTGCAAAGTGAGTTGGACACTGTGGAACTTAATGATCAAAGGAATAAAGAACAAGTGGCTGTAAAGGAAAGTGAAGGGGGAAAAGCAGAAGAAGAGAAACAACTGAAGTCAACTAAAAGAAGAAGACCAATCAAGGTAACGCCCAATTTAGAGACTGCTAGGAAAAAAACACTTAAAGAAGACTTAATTGAGACTGGGAATAAGTATGAGGTGTTAAAGGATTTGCAGGAGAATGAACTGAAATGATGGGTTTTATCAATGTTTTTATATGTTTCATGCTTTTAAGAATTGTTACTTTTAACGCTAGAGGACTTTTAGACATAAGAAAATTTGAAAAAGTGAAAGAAATGTGTAAAGGAGAGGATGTGATTTTTTTACAAGAAACTAACTGGAGAGAAGGGGTTATAAGTGAAATAAGGAAAAGATGGAATGGGGAAATTTTATTTAACAACGGGGATGGTAGAATGGGCAGAGGAGTGGCAGTTTTAATAAAAGAAAACAGAGGTGTAACATGTAAAATAGTGTATAAGGATAAAGATGGGAAATGCATAGCGGTGGAAATGGAGTATGAAGAGAAGAAAGTAATTGTAGTAAATGTACATGCTCCCACAGAAGAGAAAGAAAAGAAAGAGTATTTTAATGGATTGAGGGGATTTTTTAAAAAGCACAAAGAAGTTATTATGATGGGTGATTTTAACACGGTTTTTAGTAGATTAGATATGGCAGAGGGAATGGTTTTCAAAACGGATCAAGGAAGGAAAGAGTTGAAAGTGCTAATGGAAGAAAACAATATGGTTGATATATGGAGAGAGAGAAATGAAAAGAAAAAAGAATATTCAAGGAGACAATTGGTTGGGAATTTTATGCGTAAAACAAGAATAGATTTTATTTTATGTACCAGGAATATAGAAGGTTTTATAGGAAAAATAAAACATGAAGAAACAAGCTTAAGTGATCATAAGCCAATTTTTATAGAAATAGACTGGAGTACAATGAAAAGAGGGCCGGGAGTATGGGTTTTAAACACAGAGGTTTTAAAGAATGAAGATTATGTTTTAAGTGTTAAGGAAATCATTGAAAAGGAAAAAGAAAATGGAATGTACAAGGAAGATAAAAGAATATGGTGGGAAAATGTGAAGTATTTAGTGAAAAAGCATACAATAAAGTACTGTGGGTTAATACAGAAATGCAGGAAAAGTAAGGAAAGAGAAATAAGAGAAAAATTAGAAAAAGAGTTAAATGAGAAAGGAACAGATATACAAAAAATAAAAGAAATAGAGGGAAGTTTGAAGGAAATGGAAGAAAAGAAATACAAAGGGGCAATGTTAAGAAGTAAGGCCAAATATGTAGTAGAAGGAGAAAAGTGCACAAAGTTTTTCTTTGATCTAGAAAAAAGAAGAGGAAAAGCTGAAATTATAAAAGGAATAAGGGGAGGAAGTGGTGAAATAGTAGAAACGAATGAGGAAATATTAAAAGAAATAAAAATGTATTATGAAAAGTTATTCAATACAGAAGGGGTAAAAGAGGAAGAAAAGCGAGAACTTTTGAAGCAAATAAAAACAAAAATAGGAGAAAAGGATAAAAAAGAGTGTGATCAAGACATAAGAGAGGAAGAGATAAAAAGAGCAATAAGTGAATTAAATAAAAATAAAAGTCCAGGTATAGATGGTTTGGGGAGTGAGTTTTATATTGTTTTTAAAGAATTTCTGACCAACATTTTAAAAGAAGTATATGAAGAGGTTTTTAGAAAAGGGGAGATTAATCAAAGAATGGGATTGGGTTTAATGAAATTGATATATAAAAGAAAAGGAGAAAAAGTAGATTTAAAGAATTACAGACCAATTACAATGCTCAACACTGACTTGAAGATTTTAACAAAAATTTTAGCAAACAGATTAAAAGAAATAATGCCGAGTATAATTAAAACAAATCAAGTGTATGGGGTTAAAGGAAAAGATATCGCAGATACAACAATTGGCATAAAAGATATGATAAGGTACATGCATGAAAAGAACAGAAAAGGGTATATAATTAGTTTAGATTTTGAAAAAGCGTTTGACAGAGTGGAACATGAATTTTTATTTGGTGTTTTAAAGAGTTTTGGTTTTGGAGGGAATTTTATTAAATGGATTAGAATTTTATACAAAGGAGCGATAACGAAAATTAAATGTAATGGGTTTTTAACACAATGTTTCAAAATTACTAGATCGATAAGGCAAGGATGTCCGCTGTCAGCTCTTTTATATTCTTTAGTTTCGGAGCCACTAGGTCTAGCCATAAAACAAGAAGAGGGAATAAAAGGAATAGGTGTGGAGGGAGAAAAGAACAAAATATTTCAATATGCAGATGATACTACAGTGATGGTAAAGGATGTAGAGAGTGTTAAAAATGCAATGAGAATAGTAGAGATGTTTTGTAAAGGATCAGGAGCCAAAGTAAATGGAGAAAAAACAGTATATATGAAATTTGGAGGGGCGGCCGATTTAACAGACAATTTTGCTTTTAAGGAAACAAAAGAAATAAAGATTTTGGGTGTTTTAATGGGAATGGATGAAAAGAAGGTAGGAGAAACAATGTGGGAAGAAATATTAGGGGGTATCGAAAGGAGGATGAATTTTTGGAAACTGAGAACTTTAACTTTGAAAGGGAAGGTTTTAATTCTAAATGTTTTAATGGTTTCAAAATTATGGTATGTCTTATATGTGTCTTCTATGCCGTTGTGGGCAGAAAAAAGGCTGAAAAAATGTTTTTTAGATTTTTTATGGGAAGGGAAACCTGCAAGAATTGCATACAACACTTTAATGGGAGCAGTGGGGGAGGGAGGACTGGGATTAATGGATTTTGAACAAAGAAAGAATAGTTTAAGAGTAAAAATAATACAAAAGTACTTAGACGAAGAAAACAAAGCGACATGGAAAAAAACAATGGAATATTTTTTAAGTAAATGTGGGAATTTTAATCTAGGAGATAATATACTGTGGATGAGAGCAAAGAAATGGATGACGGATGAGTTGCCGGATTTTTATAAGGAACTGATGAGCGCCTGGGGTAAATTTTTAACAAATGTACATTTTAATCCACAAGGTAGAGAGAACATTTTAAATCAGCCTTTATTCTTAAACAACAGCATTTTAAATCAAGGAAAGGAGATCTTTTTTAAGAAATGGTGGGAGCTGGGAATTACAAGGGTAAGGGATGTTTTATATGAGTTCAAAGAAGGATTTTTACCAGTGCAGTATATTGTAGATGTAATGGAGGAGGCAAAGGAGGATTTTAGCAGACAGCAGATAATAAACTATTATGAGATAATCAAAAAGGCAATACCCAAAGACTGGATAAAAAGAATTGAAAGTATGGAAGAGGGGAAAAATGGAAAAGAAGTGTATGTGAAGTTGGGAGAAAAATTGTATGGTTTTAAAACATGTACGGTGAAGATGTTTTATGTTTTTTTTAGAGATGGTGTTTTTAAAGAGCCGATTGTAAATGGATACTGGGTGCAGAAATTCAAAGATTTAAAAAAAGAGTGTATATGGAGAAACATGGGGAGGAGGTGTGTGGAAACAAAACTGGGATGTTTGGAGTATTTTATACGGCATAAAGTGGTTTTTACTGAGGCTATTTTAAATAAAATAGGAATTGAACAAAACGCTCTGTGTAAAGTGTGCCAGGAAAAGGAAGAGTGGATTTTACATATGTTTTTATATTGTAAAGAACTGGAGGAATTTTTAAAGAAATGTAAATGTTTAATTAAAGATTTGACTGAGGTGTGGGATGAAAATGTAATGGAATGGAACAGAGTGGTGATGTTTGGTTGGGAAAAGAAGTGTCAAAACAAAAGTTTTATTAATCTGTGTGTAATGTTAATGAAAAGTGCAATATGGGAGAGAAGAACTGTGGCTAAAAAGGAAAAAATTGTGTTGGATGTTTGGACTGTGTTTAAAAGGAAAACGGAATTATATATTGAAAGATTGTATGTGTATTTTAAAGGTGAAAATATGTTGGATGCTTTTTATGATGTTTTTACTCCAAAAGTTTGTTGTGTTTTAAAAGATTTAATGTGGAAGCTGCCGGGAAGTGAAGGAGATTTTTAAATTATGTATGTAAGATGTGTGATGTAGAGATGTTTTGAAGAGAAAATCTGTATTTTTTATTGTATTTATTTTCATTGTATTTTATTGATTGAAATTTCTTAATAAAAAAAAAAAAAAAAAAAAAAAAAAAAAAAAGAACGCCCGATCTCGTCTGATCTCGGAAGCTAAGCAGGGTCGGGCCTGGTTAGTACTTGGATGGGAGACCGCCTGGGAATACCAGGTGCTGTAAGCTTTTTAGTTTACTTCACTAATGTTCTAACCTTTTAAATAGCCCGTTTTTGGCAGCAGATTTCGCTTACGGCCATACCACGTTGAGAACGCCCGATCTCGTCTGATCTCGGAAGCTAAGCAGGGTCGGGCCTGGTTAGTACTTGGATGGGAGACCGCCTGGGAATACCAGGTGCTGTAAGCTTTTTAGTTTACTTCACTAATGTTCTAACCTTTTAAATAGCCCGTTTTTGGCAGCAGATTTCGCTTACGGCCATACCACGTTGAGAACGCCCGATCTGGTCTGATCTCGGAAGCTAAGCAGGGTCGGGCCTGGTTAGTACTTGGATGGGAGACCGCCTGGGAATACCAGGTGCTGTAAGCATTTTTGGTTTAAAAAAAAAAAAAAAAAAAAAAGAGTCCATGAGATTCTTCAAAAAGCCTGAAATATTCTCTGAGTTTCTTCAACATGCCCGGTCTTGGGAGCAGAGTTTCTTCAGAAGGCCTGAAAAATTCGATGAATTTCTTCAAAAAGCCCGTTTTTGGCAGCAGATTTCGCTTACGGCCATACCACGTTGAGAACGCCCGATCTCGTCTGATCTCGGAAGCTAAGCAGGGTCGGGCCTGGTTAGTACTTGGATGGGAGACCGCCTGGGAATACCAGGTGCTGTAAGCTTTTTAGTTTACTTCACTAATGTTCTAACCTTTTAAATAGCCCGTTTTTGGCAGCAGATTTCGCTTACGGCCATACCAAGTTGAGAACGCCCGATCTCGTCTGATCTCGGAAGCTAAGCAGGGTCGGGCCTGGTTAGTACTTGGATGGGAGACCGCCTGGGAATACCAGGTGCTGTAAGCATTTTTGGTTTAAAAAAAAAAAAAAAAAAAAAAGAGTCCATGAGATTCTTCAAAAAGCCTGAAATATTCTCTGAGTTTCTTCAACATGCCCGGTCTTGGGAGCAGAGTTTCTTCAGAAGGCCTGAAAAATTCGATGAATTTCTTCAAAAAGCCCGTTTTTGGCAGCAGATTTCGCTTACGGCCATACCACGTTGAGAACGCCCGATCTCGTCTGATCTCGGAAGCTAAGCAGGGTCGGGCCTGGTTAGTACTTGGATGGGAGACCGCCTGGGAATACCAGGTGCTGTAAGCTTTTTAGTTTACTTCACTAATGTTCTAACCTTTTAAATAGCCCGTTTTTGGCAGCAGATTTCGCTTACGGCCATACCACGTTGAGAACGCCCGATCTCGTCTGATCTCGGAAGCTAAGCAGGGTCGGGCCTGGTTAGTACTTGGATGGGAGACCGCCTGGGAATACCAGGTGCTGTAAGCATTTTTGGTTTAAAAAAAAAAAAAAAAAAAAAAGAGTCCATGAGATTCTTCAAAAAGCCTGAAATATTCTCTGAGTTTCTTCAACATGCCCGGTCTTGGGAGCAGAGTTTCTTCAGAAGGCCTGAAAAATTCGATGAATTTCTTCAAAAAGCCTGTTTTTGGCAGCAGATTTCGCTTACGGCCATACCACGTTGAGAACGCCCGATCTCGTCTGATCTCGGAAGCTAAGCAGGGTCGGGCCTGGTTAGTACTTGGATGGGAGACCGCCTGGGAATACCAGGTGCTGTAAGCTTTTTAGTTTACTTCACTAATGTTCTAACCTTTTAAATAGCCCGTTTTTGGCAGCAGATTTCGCTTACGGCCATACCACGTTGAGAACGCCCGATCTCGTCTGATCTCGGAAGCTAAGCAGGGTCGGGCCTGGTTAGTACTTGGATGGGAGACCGCCTGGGAATACCAGGTGCTGTAAGCATTTTTGGTTTAAAAAAAAAAAAAAAAAAAAAAGAGTCCATGAGATTCTTCAAAAAGCCTGAAATATTCTCTGAGTTTCTTCAACATGCCCGGTCTTGGGAGCAGAGTTTCTTCAGAAGGCCTGAAAAATTCGATGAATTTCTTCAAAAAGCCCGTTTTTGGCAGCAGATTTCGCTTACGGCCATACCACGTTGAGAACGCCCGATCTCGTTGGTACGTTCCAGGAAGTGAATTGGCTGCAGTTGGGGAGAAAGGCTCTCCATATTTTTGTTAAGTTTTTGTTGTTTTTTATTTAGTTACAAGTTATAAAGCTTACTTTTGTTATTATTTTTCACGTTTTAACCCCAAGCAGTTGTATAACTGTTTGGGGTGGAGTTCTTTACTTTTGATTTGGGTGGAGAGGTGTACAAACAAGGACGGACATAATGGATACTGAAATAGGAATGGAAAAAGGATATGAGAAAAAGGACAATGACTTGAATGAAGAGACTAATCCATGCGAAAGGATAATGCAAGAAGAAAATGAAAATCAGGAAGAAGAAACATGGGCAACCGTGGTATCGAGAAAGAAGAGAAATGGAGCTGAAAGGGTGAAAGGAAGCATTGAACAACAGAAGATACAAGGTAAAGAAAAGGATGATGAAAATGATGAAAAAAGGAAAGAAGACAGTCAAAAAGTTGACATGATAAATAAATTGAGAGGAAAAATTAGATATCAGAGAGAATACAAAAAAGAAACTACCCTGACAATGAATGTGAAAAACCCAGAACTATTAACGATTATGATGATAATTAAAGCGGTAGAGGACACAACTGGAATTGGCAAATTATATGGACTAAGGAAAAAAACTGAATATGAATATGAACTTACATTGGAGAAAGAAGAAGACTGTGAACAATTATTGGATGGAATTCAAATAAATGGACAATGTTGCGAAATAAGAAAACTTTGTGCAACTGAAAGGATGGTATCTTTTTTACACTTGCCAAACTACATAAATGATGAGGATGTTTTACAAAAACTGACAAGCTGGGGGGTTACACCGATACTTCCTCTGAGAAGGAGGTATTACCCAGGGACCACTGTGGCGGATGGTACGAGATTTATAAGAGTTAAATTTCCAAAAGATGTGGTGTCACTGCCATATAACACACGATTTGAAACGGAGGAAGGAACGCAGTTTTTCAGGGTGATTCATGATCACCAGGTGAAGACCTGCAGAATATGTGCAAGTGCTGACCATGAAAAAAAGGACTGTCCTCAACTGATATGCAGAGGATGTCTGGAGCAGGGGCATTATGCGCGGGACTGCAAAGCCCCGCGGTGCCAAGGCTGCGGAAAGGCATTTCACAGGTGCATTTGTGAAACCTTTGAAGAGGAACATGAGGAAATGGAGACAGAGACACTCAACGACGTGGAGAATGTGGAAGAGGATGATGAAGGAAGTGCACCACAACAAACACGTGGATTAACTATGGAAATACAGAACAGAGAAGAAGAAGGAGGAAGTAAAAATGAACAGAACGGAGGAAAAGACACAGAAATAATGACAGATATACAACTACTTGCAGAAAAAGCTGAACAGGATGGGATGAAGAACAAAGAAGAAGACAATGATGGAGCAAAGGACAGTACAAACATAGATGAGGTAAGAGACACTAAGAGTAAAGCAATTGGTGGAAAGGAAAGTGTGAAGAAAAACAGTTTGAGCGGTGGGAGTAAATTGAAAACAACAGGACAAATAAACATTGAGAAGGTGATGGAAAAACAAAGAATAAGAAGAGAATCTAAAGAAAAAAAGAAAAAGAAAGCTGAAATGGCTTGCTCAGGAGAGGTGGTTTTGAAAGAGACTGAAAAAAAGTGATGTGGTTTTTTGTTTGTTTCTATATTTCTTTTTTTTGTGTGTATATGAGTCAATTGAGCATAGTTTCAATCAATGCAAGGGGATTGTCAACTATGACCAAATTTGAAAATATTAATCACTTAACAAAGAAGAATGATATAATATGTATACAAGAGACAGGATGGAATGTTGAAAAAATTAATGATTTAAAGAAAATATGGGATGGGGATTTTTTTTACAATAATGATCCTAAAAGGAAAAAAGGAGTAGCAATTTTAATTAGAAGGGGGACAATACAAAAAGCAACAGTAATATTTACAGATAATATAGGAAGGACATTGGTGGTTAAGGTCGAAGGAAAAGAAGAAGAAATAACAATATGTAATATTCATGCACCAAATGAAGATGTAGAAAGAGTTGCTTTTTTTAAAGAAATGGATGTTCTAATAGAGAACTATAAAAATGTGATTGTAATTGGTGATTTTAATACTGTTTTAGAAAGAATTGATGTGGAGGATTATATGGTGTATAGAGCAGATGTTGGAAGGAAAGAACTAAAGAAAGTTATGGAAAATCATAGATTTATAGATTTATGGAGGGAAAGAAACAGAGTAAAAAGAGAATATTCAAGACGACAAATGGTAAATAATGTTTTAAAACAAAGTAGAATTGATTTTGTATTATGTAATAGACAGTTAGGGAATTTTATTACAAAAGTTTTTTACAAAATGTTTAGTGGAAGTGATCATGATTTTTTAAATGTAATTATTGATTATTGTGGTGTTGAGAGAGGACCTGGGGTGTGGGTTTTTAATACAGAACTTTTAAAAAATGACTTTTTTAAAATGGAAGTAGAAAATTGCATAATACATAGTATTAATAATGTCTTATATGAAGAAGCAAAAAGTGTTTGGTGGGATAATTTAAAAATAGATATTAAAAAATTATCTATTGAGTATTCAAAGAAAATGCAAAGAATAAAGAAAAGTAAAGAAAGATTATTAAACAAGGAATGGGAAGAAGAAATGAAAAAAGTGTTAGAAGGTAGGATGGATGGGAGTAAAATAGTCATATTAGAAGAGAAATTAAAGAAAATAGAGGAGGAAAAGTGCATGGGAGCTAAAATAAGAAGTAGAGCGAAAAATACAGTAGAAGGAGAAAGGAGTACAAAATTTTTTTATGATTTGGAAAAAACAAGAAAACAAGCAGAAATGATCAAAAGTATTTCAAAAAACGGAAAGGTTGTGAAAGAAAAAGAAGGTATTTTAAAGGAAGTGAAGGATTTTTATGCTATTTTATTTAAAAAAGATGTTATTAACGAGGAAGATGAAAAGTTTTTATTGAATCAAATTGAAATAAAAGTAAATGAGGATGATAAGAAAATGTGTGATAAGGAAATAAAAGAAGAAGAAATAGATGAAGCTATAGAACAGATGAGTAATGGGAAAAGTTCAGGCCTAGATGGTTTACCATCTGAATTTTATAAGGTTTTTAAGAATGTTTTAACGCCAATTATGCATGATCTATTTATTGATATTTTTAAACAGAAAAAATTAAGTGAAAGTATGAAGAAAGGAATGATCAAGATTATATATAAAAATAAAGGAGAAAGAGAAGATCTTAAAAATTATAGACCATTGAGCATGTTAAATACGGATTACAAGATACTGGCCAAGATTCTAGCAAACAGACTGAAAAAAGTGATTCCAAACATTATAAAAACAAACCAGGCATATGGTGTTTTAAATCGAGATATATTGGATATAGTAACAAGTATTAGAGATTTAATGTGGTATATGAAAGAAAAAGGTGAAGAAGGATATTTGATAAGTATAGATTTGGAAAAGGCATTTGATAGAGTAGAGCACAAATATTTATTTGATATACTGAGAAAATTTGGTTTTGGGGAAAATTTTATTGGATGGATGAAATGCTTATATAATGATATTTTAAGTTGTATTAAAGTAAATGGGTTTTTAACAGATTTTATTAAGATATCGAGGTCTATAAGGCAGGGATGTCCATTATCAGCACTACTGTACACTTTAGTTGCTGAACCATTAGGACTTGCAATAAATAAAGAAAAACAAATTAAAGGAATAGTTTTGGGAAAGGAGGATGTGCAGCCTAAAATTTTTCAATATGCAGATGACACCACCTTGTTTTTAAAAGATTTTAAGAGTATTGAAAAGGCAATGGTAATATTGCAAAAATATTGTGGTGGAACTGGGGCTAAAGTCAATAATGATAAAACAGAATATATGAGAATGGGGCAGGTAGATACTTTAGGAAGACAATGGGACTTTAAAGAACAGATGAATGAACTAAAGATTTTAGGAATAACACTTGGAAGGGATGAAATT
>JAJAVR010000026.1:52500-57500 GCA_021554675.1 Leuciscus idus | reverse complement strand
AAAGCCTGAAATATTCTCTGAGTTTCTTCAACATGCCCGGTCTTGGGAGCAGAGTTTCTTCAGAAGGCCTGAAAAATTCGATGAATTTCTTCAAAAAGCCCGTTTTTGGCAGCAGATTTCGCTTACGGCCATACCACGTTGAGAACGCCCGATCTCGTCTGATCTCGGAAGCTAAGCAGGGTCGGGCCTGGTTAGTACTTGGATGGGAGACCGCCTGGGAATACCAGGTGCTGTAAGCATTTTTGGTTTAAAAAAAAAAAAAAAAAAAAAAGAGTCCATGAGATTCTTCAAAAAGCCTGAAATATTCTCTGAGTTTCTTCAACATGCCCGGTCTTGGGAGCAGAGTTTCTTCAGAAGGCCTGAAAAATTCGATGAATTTCTTCAAAAAGCCCGTTTTTGGCAGCAGATTTCGCTTACGGCCATACCACGTTGAGAACGCCCGATCTCGTCTGATCTCGGAAGCTAAGCAGGGTCGGGCCTGGTTAGTACTTGGATGGGAGACCGCCTGGGAATACCAGGTGCTGTAAGCATTTTTGGTTTAAAAAAAAAAAAAAAAAAAAAAGAGTCCATGAGATTCTTCAAAAAGCCTGAAATATTCTCTGAGTTTCTTCAACATGCCCGGTCTTGGGAGCAGAGTTTCTTCAGAAGGCCTGAAAAATTCGATGAATTTCTTCAAAAAGCCCGTTTTTGGCAGCAGATTTCGCTTACGGCCATACCACGTTGAGAACGCCCGATCTCGTCTGATCTCGGAAGCTAAGCAGGGTCGGGCCTGGTTAGTACTTGGATGGGAGACCGCCTGGGAATACCAGGTGCTGTAAGCTTTTTAGTTTACTTCACTAATGTTCTAACCTTTTAAATAGCCCGTTTTTGGCAGCAGATTTCGCTTACGGCCATACCACGTTGAGAACGCCCGATCTCGTCTGATCTCGGAAGCTAAGCAGGGTCGGGCCTGGTTAGTACTTGGATGGGAGACCGCCTGGGAATACCAGGTGCTGTAAGCATTTTTGGTTTAAAAAAAAAAAAAAAAAAAAAAGAGTCCATGAGATTCTTCAAAAAGCCTGAAATATTCTCTGAGTTTCTTCAACATGCCCGGTCTTGGGAGCAGAGTTTCTTCAGAAGGCCTGAAAAATTCGATGAATTTCTTCAAAAAGCCCGTTTTTGGCAGCAGATTTCGCTTACGGCCATACCACGTTGAGAACGCCCGATCTCGTCTGATCTCGGAAGCTAAGCAGGGTCGGGCCTGGTTAGTACTTGGATGGGAGACCGCCTGGGAATACCAGGTGCTGTAAGCATTTTTGGTTTAAAAAAAAAAAAAAAAAAAAAAGAGTCCATGAGATTCTTCAAAAAGCCTGAAATATTCTCTGAGTTTCTTCAACATGCCCGGTCTTGGGAGCAGAGTTTCTTCAGAAGGCCTGAAAAATTCGATGAATTTCTTCAAAAAGCCCGTTTTTGGCAGCAGATTTCGCTTACGGCCATACCACGTTGAGAACGCCCGATCTCGTCTGATCTCGGAAGCTAAGCAGGGTCGGGCCTGGTTAGTACTTGGATGGGAGACCGCCTGGGAATACCAGGTGCTGTAAGCTTTTTAGTTTACTTCACTAATGTTCTAACCTTTTAAATAGCCCGTTTTTGGCAGCAGATTTCGCTTACGGCCATACCACGTTGAGAACGCCCGATCTCGTCTGATCTCGGAAGCTAAGCAGGGTCGGGCCTGGTTAGTACTTGGATGGGAGACCGCCTGGGAATACCAGGTGCTGTAAGCATTTTTGGTTTAAAAAAAAAAAAAAAAAAAAAAAGAGTCCATGAGATTCTTCAAAAAGCCTGAAATATTCTCTGAGTTTCTTCAACATGCCCGGTCTTGGGAGCAGAGTTTCTTCAGAAGGCCTGAAAAATTCGATGAATTTCTTCAAAAAGCCCGTTTTTGGCAGCAGATTTCGCTTACGGCCATACCACGTTGAGAACGCCCGATCTCGTCTGATCTCGGAAGCTAAGCAGGGTCGGGCCTGGTTAGTACTTGGATGGGAGACCGCCTGGGAATACCAGGTGCTGTAAGCTTTTTAGTTTACTTCACTAATGTTCTAACCTTTTAAATAGCCCGTTTTTGGCAGCAGATTTCGCTTACGGCCATACCACGTTGAGAACGCCCGATCTCGTCTGATCTCGGAAGCTAAGCAGGGTCGGGCCTGGTTAGTACTTGGATGGGAGACCGCCTGGGAATACCAGGTGCTGTAAGCATTTTTGGTTTAAAAAAAAAAAAAAAAAAAAAAAGAGTCCATGAGATTCTTCAAAAAGCCTGAAATATTCTCTGAGTTTCTTCAACATGCCCGGTCTTGGGAGCAGAGTTTCTTCAGAAGGCCTGAAAAATTCGATGAATTTCTTCAAAAAGCCCGTTTTTGGCAGCAGATTTCGCTTACGGCCATACCACGTTGAGAACGCCCGATCTCGTCTGATCTCGGAAGCTAAGCAGGGTCGGGCCTGGTTAGTACTTGGATGGGAGACCGCCTGGGAATACCAGGTGCTGTAAGCTTTTTAGTTTACTTCACTAATGTTCTAACCTTTTAAATAGCCCGTTTTTGGCAGCAGATTTCGCTTACGGCCATACCACGTTGAGAACGCCCGATCTCGTCTGATCTCGGAAGCTAAGCAGGGTCGGGCCTGGTTAGTACTTGGATGGGAGACCGCCTGGGAATACCAGGTGCTGTAAGCATTTTTGGTTAAAAAAAAAAAAAAAAAAAAAAAAAGAGTCCATGAGATTCTTCAAAAAGCCTGAAATATTCTCTGAGTTTCTTCAACATGCCCGGTCTTGGGAGCAGAGTTTCTTCAGAAGGCCTGAAAAATTCGATGAATTTCTTCAAAAAGCCCGTTTTTGGCAGCAGATTTCGCTTACGGCCATACCACGTTGAGAACGCCCGATCTCGTCTGATCTCGGAAGCTAAGCAGGGTCGGGCCTGGTTAGTACTTGGATGGGAGACCGCCTGGGAATACCAGGTGCTGTAAGCATTTTTGGTTTAAAAAAAAAAAAAAAAAAAAAAAGAGTCCATGAGATTCTTCAAAAAGCCTGAAATATTCTCTGAGTTTCTTCAACATGCCCGGTCTTGGGAGCAGAGTTTCTTCAGAAGGCCTGAAAAATTCGATGAATTTCTTCAAAAAGCCCGTTTTTGGCAGCAGATTTCGCTTACGGCCATACCACGTTGAGAACGCCCGATCTCGTCTGATCTCGGAAGCTAAGCAGGGTCGGGCCTGGTTAGTACTTGGATGGGAGACCGCCTGGGAATACCAGGTGCTGTAAGCATTTTTGGTTTAAAAAAAAAAAAAAAAAAAAAAGAGTCCATGAGATTCTTCAAAAAGCCTGAAATATTCTCTGAGTTTCTTCAACATGCCCGGTCTTGGGAGCAGAGTTTCTTCAGAAGGCCTGAAAAATTCGATGAATTTCTTCAAAAAGCCCGTTTTTGGCAGCAGATTTCGCTTACGGCCATACCACGTTGAGAACGCCCGATCTCGTCTGATCTCGGAAGCTAAGCAGGGTCGGGCCTGGTTAGTACTTGGATGGGAGACCGCCTGGGAATACCAGGTGCTGTAAGCTTTTTAGTTTACTTCACTAATGTTCTAACCTTTTAAATAGCCCGTTTTTGGCAGCAGATTTCGCTTACGGCCATACCACGTTGAGAACGCCCAATAGTGGTACGATCCAGGAAGTGAGTTGGCAGTTGGGAGAGAGAGGCTCTCCCATGCTCTCATATTATTGTTTTTTGTTTTATTTTTTGTATAAGTAGTTTGTGTTTTTGTTTTTTAACTCCAAGCAGTTTTTCTGCTTGGAGAAAATCTTTTTGTTGGGAAAATGGACAGATCTCATGGTAAAGACCCAGGAACGGCAAGAGGAACACGAAAAGTTTTGGAACCACATACTATGGACAAAGGATTATGTGAAGGATATGGATTAAACAAGGAGTTTGGAGGACAACAAAACAGCAGGAACAGAATGGAGTATCTAAAAGAAGCAACAGTGGTGGTGGATTTACTGGGCAACAAGGATATCAACGTTGAGGATATCATCAAAGGAATAACAGAGAAAGTGGGAGTTGGAAAATTACTGGCAGTGAGGCCTAAGATTGGCTTGGAATATGAACTGACAATGACTAGTGTTGATGTCTGCGATATCTTAATGGATGGGCTGGAAATCAAAGCACAACTCTGCGAAGTAAGGAGGTTAGAGGCAAAGGAATATACAGTTTCTTTTCTTCACCTGCCTGCTTATGTTGAGGATAAAACAATTGAGGACAAACTGAAAACATGGGGTGTTACACCCATAACAAAACTGAAGAGGAGGCTATATCCTGGAACATCGATTGCAGACGGCACAAGGTATGTCAAAGTCAGGTTTCCAAAAGACATAACTTCATTACCATATAGTACTACATTTGAAACAGTGGATGGCTTGCAGAACTTCAGGGTGATACATGATGGACAGGTAAAGCTCTGCAGAATGTGTATGCAGCCTGGGCATATTTTTAAGGATTGTCCAAAATTCACCTGCTTTGTATGCTCTGAGCAAGGACATTTTGCAAAAAATTGTGTGGCAGAAAGATGTCTGGATTGCAAAAATGTATTCGTGAAATGTAATTGTGTCACAGAAATCGAGAGAGAAAATGAAATTGAAGAGACTGAAACAGGAAATGTTAAGGGTGTGTTGATTGAATTGGAAGGGACAATAAGAGAAGAAAACGTTGGTTTTGAACCAAAGGACTGTGGAAAGGGATATGGACAAAATAATGAGAAAGGAGAAGAAAAACAGCACAGGGATGAGGAAAAGCTGAATGGTAAACCTGAAATGAATGGAAAAATTACGCATGAACTGAGTATGGAAATAATGCATGAAACTGAGCAAATATGCAGTAAAGATCAGGGAGAGAACTCATTTTTCGTTGTTGATTTCGACCAAGTGAAGGTAGTAGATGCTTCTACTATAAGATCCAGAAGCAAGGAAAAAGAAAATGTTGACA
>JAJAVR010000026.1:0-47500 GCA_021554675.1 Leuciscus idus | reverse complement strand
GGGAGCAGAGTTTCTTCAGAAGGCCTGAAAAATTCGATGAATTTCTTCAAAAAGCCCGTTTTTGGCAGCAGATTTCGCTTACGGCCATACCACGTTGAGAACGCCCGATCTCGTCTGATCTCGGAAGCTAAGCAGGGTCGGGCCTGGTTAGTACTTGGATGGGAGACCGCCTGGGAATACCAGGTGCTGTAAGCTTTTTAGTTTACTTCACTAATGTTCTAACCTTTTAAATAGCCCGTTTTTGGCAGCAGATTTCGCTTACGGCCATACCACGTTGAGAACGCCCGATCTCGTCTGATCTCGGAAGCTAAGCAGGGTCGGGCCTGGTTAGTACTTGGATGGGAGACCGCCTGGGAATACCAGGTGCTGTAAGCATTTTTGGTTAAAAAAAAAAAAAAAAAAAAAAAGAGTCCATGAGATTCTTCAAAAAGCCTGAAATATTCTCTGAGTTTCTTCAACATGCCCGGTCTTGGGAGCAGAGTTTCTTCAGAAGGCCTGAAAAATTCGATGAATTTCTTCAAAAAGCCCGTTTTTGGCAGCAGATTTCGCTTACGGCCATACCACGTTGAGAACGCCCGATCTCGTCTGATCTCGGAAGCTAAGCAGGGTCGGGCCTGGTTAGTACTTGGATGGGAGACCGCCTGGGAATACCAGGTGCTGTAAGCATTTTTGGTTTAAAAAAAAAAAAAAAAAAAAAAGAGTCCATGAGATTCTTCAAAAAGCCTGAAATATTCTCTGAGTTTCTTCAACATGCCCGGTCTTGGGAGCAGAGTTTCTTCAGAAGGCCTGAAAAATTCGATGAATTTCTTCAAAAAGCCCGTTTTTGGCAGCAGATTTCGCTTACGGCCATACCACGTTGAGAACGCCCGATCTCGTCTGATCTCGGAAGCTAAGCAGGGTCGGGCCTGGTTAGTACTTGGATGGGAGACCGCCTGGGAATACCAGGTGCTGTAAGCTTTTTAGTTTACTTCACTAATGTTCTAACCTTTTAAATAGCCCGTTTTTGGCAGCAGATTTCGCTTACGGCCATACCACGTTGAGAACGCCCGATCTCGTCTGATCTCGGAAGCTAAGCAGGGTCGGGCCTGGTTAGTACTTGGATGGGAGACCGCCTGGGAATACCAGGTGCTGTAAGCATTTTTGGTTTAAAAAAAAAAAAAAAAAAAAAAGAGTCCATGAGATTCTTCAAAAAGCCTGAAATATTCTCTGAGTTTCTTCAACATGCCCGGTCTTGGGAGCAGAGTTTCTTCAGAAGGCCTGAAAAATTCGATGAATTTCTTCAAAAAGCCCGTTTTTGGCAGCAGATTTCGCTTACGGCCATACCACGTTGAGAACGCCCGATCTCGTCTGATCTCGGAAGCTAAGCAGGGTCGGGCCTGGTTAGTACTTGGATGGGAGACCGCCTGGGAATACCAGGTGCTGTAAGCTTTTTAGTTTACTTCACTAATGTTCTAACCTTTTAAATAGCCCGTTTTTGGCAGCAGATTTCGCTTACGGCCATACCACGTTGAGAACGCCCGATCTCGTCTGATCTCGGAAGCTAAGCAGGGTCGGGCCTGGTTAGTACTTGGATGGGAGACCGCCTGGGAATTCCAGGTGCTGTAAGCATTTTTGGTTTAAAAAAAAAAAAAAAAAAAAAAGAGTCCATGAGATTCTTCAAAAAGCCTGAAATATTCTCTGAGTTTCTTCAACATGCCCGGTCTTGGGAGCAGAGTTTCTTCAGAAGGCCTGAAAAATTCGATGAATTTCTTCAAAAAGCCCGTTTTTGGCAGCAGATTTCGCTTACGGCCATACCACGTTGAGAACGCCCGATCTCGTCTGATCTCGGAAGCTAAGCAGGGTCGGGCCTGGTTAGTACTTGGATGGGAGACCGCCTGGGAATACCAGGTGCTGTAAGCTTTTTAGTTTACTTCACTAATGTTCTAACCTTTTAAATAGCCCGTTTTTGGCAGCAGATTTCGCTTACGGCCATACCACGTTGAGAACGCCCGATCTCGTCTGATCTCGGAAGCTAAGCAGGGTCGGGCCTGGTTAGTACTTGGATGGGAGACCGCCTGGGAATACCAGGTGCTGTAAGCATTTTTGGTTTAAAAAAAAAAAAAAAAAAAAAAGAGTCCATGAGATTCTTCAAAAAGCCTGAAATATTCTCTGAGTTTCTTCAACATGCCCGGTCTTGGGAGCAGAGTTTCTTCAGAAGGCCTGAAAAATTCGATGAATTTCTTCAAAAAGCCCGTTTTTGGCAGCAGATTTCGCTTACGGCCATACCACGTTGAGAACGCCCGATCTCGTCTGATCTCGGAAGCTAAGCAGGGTCGGGCCTGGTTAGTACTTGGATGGGAGACCGCCTGGGAATACCAGGTGCTGTAAGCTTTTTAGTTTACTTCACTAATGTTCTAACCTTTTAAATAGCCCGTTTTTGGCAGCAGATTTCGCTTACGGCCATACCACGTTGAGAACGCCCGATCTCGTCTGATCTCGGAAGCTAAGCAGGGTCGGGCCTGGTTAGTACTTGGATGGGAGACCGCCTGGGAATACCAGGTGCTGTAAGCATTTTTGGTTAAAAAAAAAAAAAAAAAAAAAAAAAGAGTCCATGAGATTCTTCAAAAAGCCTGAAATATTCTCTGAGTTTCTTCAACATGCCCGGTCTTGGGAGCAGAGTTTCTTCAGAAGGCCTGAAAAATTCGATGAATTTCTTCAAAAAGCCCGTTTTTGGCAGCAGATTTCGCTTACGGCCATACCACGTTGAGAACGCCCGATCTCGTCTGATCTCGGAAGCTAAGCAGGGTCGGGCCTGGTTAGTACTTGGATGGGAGACCGCCTGGGAATACCAGGTGCTGTAAGCATTTTTGGTTTAAAAAAAAAAAAAAAAAAAAAAAGAGTCCATGAGATTCTTCAAAAAGCCTGAAATATTCTCTGAGTTTCTTCAACATGCCCGGTCTTGGGAGCAGAGTTTCTTCAGAAGGCCTGAAAAATTCGATGAATTTCTTCAAAAAGCCCGTTTTTGGCAGCAGATTTCGCTTACGGCCATACCACGTTGAGAACGCCCGATCTCGTCTGATCTCGGAAGCTAAGCAGGGTCGGGCCTGGTTAGTACTTGGATGGGAGACCGCCTGGGAATACCAGGTGCTGTAAGCTTTTTAGTTTACTTCACTAATGTTCTAACCTTTTAAATAGCCCGTTTTTGGCAGCAGATTTCGCTTACGGCCATACCACGTTGAGAACGCCCGATCTCGTCTGATCTCGGAAGCTAAGCAGGGTCGGGCCTGGTTAGTACTTGGATGGGAGACCGCCTGGGAATACCAGGTGCTGTAAGCATTTTTGGTTAAAAAAAAAAAAAAAAAAAAAAAAGAGTCCATGAGATTCTTCAAAAAGCCTGAAATATTCTCTGAGTTTCTTCAACATGCCCGGTCTTGGGAGCAGAGTTTCTTCAGAAGGCCTGAAAAATTCGATGAATTTCTTCAAAAAGCCCGTTTTTGGCAGCAGATTTCGCTTACGGCCATACCACGTTGAGAACGCCCGATCTCGTCTGATCTCGGAAGCTAAGCAGGGTCGGGCCTGGTTAGTACTTGGATGGGAGACCGCCTGGGAATACCAGGTGCTGTAAGCATTTTTGGTTTAAAAAAAAAAAAAAAAAAAAAAAGAGTCCATGAGATTCTTCAAAAAGCCTGAAATATTCTCTGAGTTTCTTCAACATGCCCGGTCTTGGGAGCAGAGTTTCTTCAGAAGGCCTGAAAAATTCGATGAATTTCTTCAAAAAGCCCGTTTTTGGCAGCAGATTTCGCTTACGGCCATACCACGTTGAGAACGCCCGATCTCGTCTGATCTCGGAAGCTAAGCAGGGTCGGGCCTGGTTAGTACTTGGATGGGAGACCGCCTGGGAATACCAGGTGCTGTAAGCTTTTTAGTTTACTTCACTAATGTTCTAACCTTTTAAATAGCCCGTTTTTGGCAGCAGATTTCGCTTACGGCCATACCACGTTGAGAACGCCCGATCTCGTCTGATCTCGGAAGCTAAGCAGGGTCGGGCCTGGTTAGTACTTGGATGGGAGACCGCCTGGGAATACCAGGTGCTGTAAGCATTTTTGGTTTAAAAAAAAAAAAAAAAAAAAAAGAGTCCATGAGATTCTTCAAAAAGCCTGAAATATTCTCTGAGTTTCTTCAACATGCCCGGTCTTGGGAGCAGAGTTTCTTCAGAAGGCCTGAAAAATTCGATGAATTTCTTCAAAAAGCCCGTTTTTGGCAGCAGATTTCGCTTACGGCCATACCACGTTGAGAACGCCCGATCTCGTCTGATCTCGGAAGCTAAGCAGGGTCGGGCCTGGTTAGTACTTGGATGGGAGACCGCCTGGGAATACCAGGTGCTGTAAGCATTTTTGGTTTAAAAAAAAAAAAAAAAAAAAAAGAGTCCATGAGATTCTTCAAAAAGCCTGAAATATTCTCTGAGTTTCTTCAACATGCCCGGTCTTGGGAGCAGAGTTTCTTCAGAAGGCCTGAAAAATTCGATGAATTTCTTCAAAAAGCCCGTTTTTGGCAGCAGATTTCGCTTACGGCCATACCACGTTGAGAACGCCCGATCTCGTCTGATCTCGGAAGCTAAGCAGGGTCGGGCCTGGTTAGTACTTGGATGGGAGACCGCCTGGGAATACCAGGTGCTGTAAGCTTTTTAGTTTACTTCACTAATGTTCTAACCTTTTAAATAGCCCGTTTTTGGCAGCAGATTTCGCTTACGGCCATACCACGTTGAGAACGCCCGATCTCGTCTGATCTCGGAAGCTAAGCAGGGTCGGGCCTGGTTAGTACTTGGATGGGAGACCGCCTGGGAATACCAGGTGCTGTAAGCATTTTTGGTTAAAAAAAAAAAAAAAAAAAAAAAGAGTCCATGAGATTCTTCAAAAAGCCTGAAATATTCTCTGAGTTTCTTCAACATGCCCGGTCTTGGGAGCAGAGTTTCTTCAGAAGGCCTGAAAAATTCGATGAATTTCTTCAAAAAGCCCGTTTTTGGCAGCAGATTTCGCTTACGGCCATACCACGTTGAGAACGCCCGATCTCGTCTGATCTCGGAAGCTAAGCAGGGTCGGGCCTGGTTAGTACTTGGATGGGAGACCGCCTGGGAATACCAGGTGCTGTAAGCATTTTTGGTTTAAAAAAAAAAAAAAAAAAAAAAGAGTCCATGAGATTCTTCAAAAAGCCTGAAATATTCTCTGAGTTTCTTCAACATGCCCGGTCTTGGGAGCAGAGTTTCTTCAGAAGGCCTGAAAAATTCGATGAATTTCTTCAAAAAGCCCGTTTTTGGCAGCAGATTTCGCTTACGGCCATACCACGTTGAGAACGCCCGATCTCGTCTGATCTCGGAAGCTAAGCAGGGTCGGGCCTGGTTAGTACTTGGATGGGAGACCGCCTGGGAATACCAGGTGCTGTAAGCTTTTTAGTTTACTTCACTAATGTTCTAACCTTTTAAATAGCCCGTTTTTGGCAGCAGATTTCGCTTACGGCCATACCACGTTGAGAACGCCCGATCTCGTCTGATCTCGGAAGCTAAGCAGGGTCGGGCCTGGTTAGTACTTGGATGGGAGACCGCCTGGGAATACCAGGTGCTGTAAGCATTTTTGGTTTAAAAAAAAAAAAAAAAAAAAAAAGAGTCCATGAGATTCTTCAAAAAGCCTGAAATATTCTCTGAGTTTCTTCAACATGCCCGGTCTTGGGAGCAGAGTTTCTTCAGAAGGCCTGAAAAATTCGATGAATTTCTTCAAAAAGCCCGTTTTTGGCAGCAGATTTCGCTTACGGCCATACCACGTTGAGAACGCCCGATCTCGTCTGATCTCGGAAGCTAAGCAGGGTCGGGCCTGGTTAGTACTTGGATGGGAGACCGCCTGGGAATACCAGGTGCTGTAAGCATTTTTGGTTTAAAAAAAAAAAAAAAAAAAAAAGAGTCCATGAGATTCTTCAAAAAGCCTGAAATATTCTCTGAGTTTCTTCAACATGCCCGGTCTTGGGAGCAGAGTTTCTTCAGAAGGCCTGAAAAATTCGATGAATTTCTTCAAAAAGCCCGTTTTTGGCAGCAGATTTCGCTTACGGCCATACCACGTTGAGAACGCCCGATCTCGTCTGATCTCGGAAGCTAAGCAGGGTCGGGCCTGGTTAGTACTTGGATGGGAGACCGCCTGGGAATACCAGGTGCTGTAAGCTTTTTAGTTTACTTCACTAATGTTCTAACCTTTTAAATAGCCCGTTTTTGGCAGCAGATTTCGCTTACGGCCATACCACGTTGAGAACGCCCGATCTCGTCTGATCTCGGAAGCTAAGCAGGGTCGGGCCTGGTTAGTACTTGGATGGGAGACCGCCTGGGAATACCAGGTGCTGTAAGCATTTTTGGTTTAAAAAAAAAAAAAAAAAAAAAAAAGAGTCCATGAGATTCTTCAAAAAGCCTGAAATATTCTCTGAGTTTCTTCAACATGCCCGGTCTTGGGAGCAGAGTTTCTTCAGAAGGCCTGAAAAATTCGATGAATTTCTTCAAAAAGCCCGTTTTTGGCAGCAGATTTCGCTTACGGCCATACCACGTTGAGAACGCCCGATCTCGTCTGATCTCGGAAGCTAAGCAGGGTCGGGCCTGGTTAGTACTTGGATGGGAGACCGCCTGGGAATACCAGGTGCTGTAAGCATTTTTGGTTTAAAAAAAAAAAAAAAAAAAAAGAGTCCATGAGATTCTTCAAAAAGCCTGAAATATTCTCTGAGTTTCTTCAACATGCCCGGTCTTGGGAGCAGAGTTTCTTCAGAAGGCCTGAAAAATTCGATGAATTTCTTCAAAAAGCCCGTTTTTGGCAGCAGATTTCGCTTACGGCCATACCACGTTGAGAACGCCCGATCTCGTCTGATCTCGGAAGCTAAGCAGGGTCGGGCCTGGTTAGTACTTGGATGGGAGACCGCCTGGGAATACCAGGTGCTGTAAGCTTTTTAGTTTACTTCACTAATGTTCTAACCTTTTAAATAGCCCGTTTTTGGCAGCAGATTTCGCTTACGGCCATACCACGTTGAGAACGCCCGATCTCGTCTGATCTCGGAAGCTAAGCAGGGTCGGGCCTGGTTAGTACTTGGATGGGAGACCGCCTGGGAATACCAGGTGCTGTAAGCATTTTTGGTTTAAAAAAAAAAAAAAAAAAAAAAAGAGTCCATGAGATTCTTCAAAAAGCCTGAAATATTCTCTGAGTTTCTTCAACATGCCCGGTCTTGGGAGCAGAGTTTCTTCAGAAGGCCTGAAAAATTCGATGAATTTCTTCAAAAAGCCCGTTTTTGGCAGCAGATTTCGCTTACGGCCATACCACGTTGAGAACGCCCGATCTCGTCTGATCTCGGAAGCTAAGCAGGGTCGGGCCTGGTTAGTACTTGGATGGGAGACCGCCTGGGAATACCAGGTGCTGTAAGCATTTTTGGTTTAAAAAAAAAAAAAAAAAAAAAAGAGTCCATGAGATTCTTCAAAAAGCCTGAAATATTCTCTGAGTTTCTTCAACATGCCCGGTCTTGGGAGCAGAGTTTCTTCAGAAGGCCTGAAAAATTCGATGAATTTCTTCAAAAAGCCCGTTTTTGGCAGCAGATTTCGCTTACGGCCATACCACGTTGAGAACGCCCGATCTCGTCTGATCTCGGAAGCTAAGCAGGGTCGGGCCTGGTTAGTACTTGGATGGGAGACCGCCTGGGAATACCAGGTGCTGTAAGCTTTTTAGTTTACTTCACTAATGTTCTAACCTTTTAAATAGCCCGTTTTTGGCAGCAGATTTCGCTTACGGCCATACCACGTTGAGAACGCCCGATCTCGTCTGATCTCGGAAGCTAAGCAGGGTCGGGCCTGGTTAGTACTTGGATGGGAGACCGCCTGGGAATACCAGGTGCTGTAAGCATTTTTGGTTTAAAAAAAAAAAAAAAAAAAAAAGAGTCCATGAGATTCTTCAAAAAGCCTGAAATATTCTCTGAGTTTCTTCAACATGCCCGGTCTTGGGAGCAGAGTTTCTTCAGAAGGCCTGAAAAATTCGATGAATTTCTTCAAAAAGCCCGTTTTTGGCAGCAGATTTCGCTTACGGCCATACCACGTTGAGAACGCCCGATCTCGTCTGATCTCGGAAGCTAAGCAGGGTCGGGCCTGGTTAGTACTTGGATGGGAGACCGCCTGGGAATACCAGGTGCTGTAAGCATTTTTGGTTTAAAAAAAAAAAAAAAAAAAAAGAGTCCATGAGATTCTTCAAAAAGCCTGAAATATTCTCTGAGTTTCTTCAACATGCCCGGTCTTGGGAGCAGAGTTTCTTCAGAAGGCCTGAAAAATTCGATGAATTTCTTCAAAAAGCCCGTTTTTGGCAGCAGATTTCGCTTACGGCCATACCACGTTGAGAACGCCCGATCTCGTCTGATCTCGGAAGCTAAGCAGGGTCGGGCCTGGTTAGTACTTGGATGGGAGACCGCCTGGGAATACCAGGTGCTGTAAGCTTTTTAGTTTACTTCACTAATGTTCTAACCTTTTAAATAGCCCGTTTTTGGCAGCAGATTTCGCTTACGGCCATACCACGTTGAGAACGCCCGATCTCGTCTGATCTCGGAAGCTAAGCAGGGTCGGGCCTGGTTAGTACTTGGATGGGAGACCGCCTGGGAATACCAGGTGCTGTAAGCATTTTTGGTTTAAAAAAAAAAAAAAAAAAAAAAGAGTCCATGAGATTCTTCAAAAAGCCTGAAATATTCTCTGAGTTTCTTCAACATGCCCGGTCTTGGGAGCAGAGTTTCTTCAGAAGGCCTGAAAAATTCGATGAATTTCTTCAAAAAGCCCGTTTTTGGCAGCAGATTTCGCTTACGGCCATACCACGTTGAGAACGCCCGATCTCGTCTGATCTCGGAAGCTAAGCAGGGTCGGGCCTGGTTAGTACTTGGATGGGAGACCGCCTGGGAATACCAGGTGCTGTAAGCTTTTTAGTTTACTTCACTAATGTTCTAACCTTTTAAATAGCCCGTTTTTGGCAGCAGATTTCGCTTACGGCCATACCACGTTGAGAACGCCCGATCTCGTCTGATCTCGGAAGCTAAGCAGGGTCGGGCCTGGTTAGTACTTGGATGGGAGACCGCCTGGGAATACCAGGTGCTGTAAGCATTTTTGGTTTAAAAAAAAAAAAAAAAAAAAAGAGTCCATGAGATTCTTCAAAAAGCCTGAAATATTCTCTGAGTTTCTTCAACATGCCCGGTCTTGGGAGCAGAGTTTCTTCAGAAGGCCTGAAAAATTCGATGAATTTCTTCAAAAAGCCCGTTTTTGGCAGCAGATTTCGCTTACGGCCATACCACGTTGAGAACGCCCGATCTCGTCTGATCTCGGAAGCTAAGCAGGGTCGGGCCTGGTTAGTACTTGGATGGGAGACCGCCTGGGAATACCAGGTGCTGTAAGCATTTTTGGTTTAAAAAAAAAAAAAAAAAAAAAAGAGTCCATGAGATTCTTCAAAAAGCCTGAAATATTCTCTGAGTTTCTTCAACATGCCCGGTCTTGGGAGCAGAGTTTCTTCAGAAGGCCTGAAAAATTCGATGAATTTCTTCAAAAAGCCCGTTTTTGGCAGCAGATTTCGCTTACGGCCATACCACGTTGAGAACGCCCGATCTCGTCTGATCTCGGAAGCTAAGCAGGGTCGGGCCTGGTTAGTACTTGGATGGGAGACCGCCTGGGAATACCAGGTGCTGTAAGCTTTTTAGTTTACTTCACTAATGTTCTAACCTTTTAAATAGCCCGTTTTTGGCAGCAGATTTCGCTTACGGCCATACCACGTTGAGAACGCCCGATCTCGTCTGATCTCGGAAGCTAAGCAGGGTCGGGCCTGGTTAGTACTTGGATGGGAGACCGCCTGGGAATACCAGGTGCTGTAAGCATTTTTGGTTTAAAAAAAAAAAAAAAAAAAAAAGAGTCCATGAGATTCTTCAAAAAGCCTGAAATATTCTCTGAGTTTCTTCAACATGCCCGGTCTTGGGAGCAGAGTTTCTTCAGAAGGCCTGAAAAATTCGATGAATTTCTTCAAAAAGCCCGTTTTTGGCAGCAGATTTCGCTTACGGCCATACCACGTTGAGAACGCCCGATCTCGTCTGATCTCGGAAGCTAAGCAGGGTCGGGCCTGGTTAGTACTTGGATGGGAGACCGCCTGGGAATACCAGGTGCTGTAAGCTTTTTAGTTTACTTCACTAATGTTCTAACCTTTTAAATAGCCCGTTTTTGGCAGCAGATTTCGCTTACGGCCATACCACGTTGAGAACGCCCGATCTCGTCTGATCTCGGAAGCTAAGCAGGGTCGGGCCTGGTTAGTACTTGGATGGGAGACCGCCTGGGGAATACCAGGTGCTGTAAGCATTTTTGGTTTAAAAAAAAAAAAAAAAAAAAAAAGAGTCCATGAGATTCTTCAAAAAGCCTGAAATATTCTCTGAGTTTCTTCAACATGCCCGGTCTTGGGAGCAGAGTTTCTTCAGAAGGCCTGAAAAATTCGATGAATTTCTTCAAAAAGCCCGTTTTTGGCAGCAGATTTCGCTTTACGGGCCATACCACGTTGAGAACGCCCGATCTCGTCTGATCTCGGAAGCTAAGCAGGGTCGGGCCTGGTTAGTACTTGGATGGGAGACCGCCTGGGAATACCAGGTGCTGTAAGCTTTTTAGTTTACTTCACTAATGTTCTAACCTTTTAAATAGCCCGTTTTTGGCAGCAGATTTCGCTTACGGCCATACCACGTTGAGAACGCCCGATCTCGTCTGATCTCGGAAGCTAAGCAGGGTCGGGGCCTGGTTAGTACTTGGATGGGAGACCGCCTGGGGAATACCAGGTGCTGTAAGCATTTTTGGTTTAAAAAAAAAAAAAAAAAAAAAAAGAGTCCATGAGATTCTTCAAAAAGCCTGAAATATTCTCTGAGTTTCTTCAACATGCCCGGTCTTGGGAGCAGAGTTTCTTCAGAAGGCCTGAAAAATTCGATGAATTTCTTCAAAAAGCCCGTTTTTGGCAGCAGATTTCGCTTACGGCCATACCACGTTGAGAACGCCGATCTCGTCTGATCTCGGAAGCTAAGCAGGGTCGGGCCTGGTTAGTACTTGGATGGGAGACCGCCTGGGAATACCAGGTGCTGTAAGCATTTTTGGTTTAAAAAAAAAAAAAAAAAAAAAAGAGTCCCATGAGATTCTTCAAAAAGCCTGAAATATTCTCTGAGTTTCTTCAACATGCCCGGTCTTGGGAGCAGAGTTTCTTCAGAAGGCCTGAAAAATTCGATGAATTTCTTCAAAAAGCCCGTTTTTGGCAGCAGATTTCGCTTACGGCCATACCACGTTGAGAACGCCCGATCTCGTCTGATCTCGGAAGCTAAGCAGGGTCGGGCCTGGTTAGTACTTGGATGGGAGACCGCCTGGGGAATACCAGGTGCTGTAAGCTTTTTAGTTTACTTCACTAATGTTCTAACCTTTTAAATAGCCCGTTTTTGGCAGCAGATTTCGCTTACGGCCATACCACGTTGAGAACGCCCGATCTCGTCTGATCTCGGAAGCTAAGCAGGGTCGGGCCTGGTTAGTACTTGGATGGGAGACCGCCTGGGAATACCAGGTGCTGTAAGCATTTTTGGTTTAAAAAAAAAAAAAAAAAAAAAAAAGAGTCCATGAGAATTCTTCAAAAAGCCTGAAATATTCTCTGAGTTTCTTCAACATGCCCGGTCTTGGGAGCAGAGTTTCTTCAGAAGGCCTGAAAAATTCGATGAATTCTTCAAAAAGCCCGTTTTTGGCAGCAGATTTCGCTTACGGCCATACCACGTTGAGAACGCCCGATCTCGTCTGATCTCGGAAGCTAAGCAGGGTCGGGCCTGGTTAGTACTTGGATGGGAGACCGCCTGGGAATACCAGGTGCTGTAAGCATTTTTGGTTTAAAAAAAAAAAAAAAAAAAAAAGAGTCCATGAGATTCTTCAAAAAGCCTGAAATATTCCTCTGAGTTTCTTCAACATGCCCGGTCTTGGGAGCAGAGTTTCTTCAGAAGGCCTGAAAAATTCGATGAATTTCTTCAAAAAGCCCGTTTTTGGCAGCAGATTTCGCTTACGGCCATACCACGTTGAGAACGCCCGATCTCGTCTGATCTCGGAAGCTAAGCAGGGTCGGGCCTGGTTAGTACTTGGATGGAGACCGCCTGGGAATACCAGGTGCTGTAAGCTTTTTAGTTTACTTCACTAATGTTCTAACCTTTTAAATAGCCCGTTTTTGGCAGCAGATTTCGCTTACGGCCATACCACGTTGAGAACGCCCGATCTCGTCTGATCTCGGAAGCTAAGCAGGGTCGGGCCTGGTTAGTACTTGGATGGGAGACCGCCTGGGAATACAGGTGCTGTAAGCATTTTTGGTTTAAAAAAAAAAAAAAAAAAAAAAAAGAGTCCATGAGATTCTTCAAAAAGCCTGAAATATTCTCTGAGTTTCTTCAACATGCCCGGTCTTGGGAGCAGAGGTTTCTTCAGAAGGCCTGAAAAATTCGATGAATTTCTTCAAAAAGCCCGTTTTTGGCAGCAGATTTCGCTTACGGCCATACCACGTTGAGAACGCCCGATCTTCGTCTGATCTCGGAAGCTAAGCAGGGTCGGGCCATGGTTAGTACTTGGATGGGAGACCGCCTGGGAATACCAGGTGCTGTAAGCATTTTGGTTTTAAAAAAAAAAAAAAAAAAAAAAAGAGTCCATGAGGATTCTTCAAAAGCCTGAAATATTCTCTGAGTTTCTTCAACATGCCCGGTCTTGGGAGCAGAGTTTCTTCAGAAGGCCTGAAAAATTCGATGAATTTCTTCAAAAAGCCCGTTTTTGGCAGCAGATTTCGCTTACGGCCATACCACGTTGAGAACGCCCGATCTCGTCTGATCTCGGAAGCTAAGCAGGGTCGGGCCTGGTTAGTACTTGGATGGGAGACCGCCTGGGAATACCAGGTGCTGTAAGCTTTTTAGTTTACTTCACTAATGTTCTAACCTTTTAAATAGCCCGTTTTTGGCAGCAGATTTCGCTTACGGCCATACCACGTTGAGAACGCCCGATCTCGTCTGATCTCGGAAGCTAAGCAGGGTCGGGCCTGGGTTAGTACTTGGATGGGAGACCGCCTGGGAATACCAGGTGCTGTAAGCATTTTTGGTTTAAAAAAAAAAAAAAAAAAAAAAGAGTCCATGAGATTCTTCAAAAAGCCTGAAATATTCTCTGAGTTTCTTCAACATGCCCGGTCTTGGGAGCAGAGTTTCTTCAGAAGGCCTGAAAAATTCGATGAATTTCTTCAAAAAGCCCGTTTTTGGCAGCAGATTTCGCTTACGGCCATACCACGTTGAGAACGCCCGATCTCGTCTGATCTCGGAAGCTAAGCAGGGTCGGGCCTGGTTAGTACTTGGATGGGAGACCGCCTGGGAATACCAGGTGCTGTAAGCATTTTTGGTTTAAAAAAAAAAAAAAAAAAAAAAGAGTCCATGAGATTCTTCAAAAAGCCTGAAATATTCTCTGAGTTTTCTTCAACATGCCCGGTCTTGGGAGCAGAGTTTCTTCAGAAGGCCTGAAAAATTCGATGAATTTCTTCAAAAAGCCCGTTTTTGGCAGCAGATTTCGCTTACGGCCATACCACGTTGAGAACGGCCCGATCTCGTCTGATCTCGGAAGCTAAGCAGGGTCGGGCCTGGTTAGTACTTGGATGGGAGACCGCCTGGGAATACCAGGTGCTGTAAGCTTTTTAGTTTACTTCACTAATGTTCTAACCTTTTAAATAGCCCGTTTTTGGCAGCAGATTTCGCTTACGGCCATACCACGTTGAGAACGCCCGATCTCGTCTGATCTCGGAAGCTAAGCAGGGTCGGGCCTGGTTAGTACTTGGATGGGAGACCGCCTGGGAATACCAGGTGCTGTAAGCATTTTTGGTTTAAAAAAAAAAAAAAAAAAAAAAGAGTCCATGAGATTCTTCAAAAAGCCTGAAATATTCTCTGAGTTTCTTCAACATGCCCGGTCTTGGGAGCAGAGTTTCTTCAGAAGGCCTGAAAAATTCGATGAATTTCTTCAAAAAGCCCGTTTTTGGCAGCAGATTTTGCTTACGGCCATACCACGTTGAGAACGCCCGATCTCGTCTGATCTCGGAAGCTAAGCAGGGTCGGGCCTGGTTAGTACTTGGATGGGAGACCGCCTGGGAATACCAGGTGCTGTAAGCTTTTTAGTTTACTTCACTAATGTTCTAACCTTTTAAATAGCCCGTTTTTTGGCAGCAGATTTCGCTTACGGCCATACCACGTTGAGAACGCCCGATCTCGTCTGATCTCGGAAGCTAAGCAGGGTCGGGCCTGGTTAGTACTTGGATGGGAGACCGCCTGGGAATACCAGGTGCTGTAAGCATTTTTGGTTTAAAAAAAAAAAAAAAAAAAAAAGAGTCCATGAGATTCTTCAAAAAGCCTGAAATATTCTCTGAGTTTCTTCAACATGCCCGGTCTTGGGAGCAGAGTTTCTTCAGAAGGCCTGAAAAATTCGATGAATTTCTTCAAAAAGCCCGTTTTTGGCAGCAGATTTCGCTTACGGCCATACCACGTTGAGAACGCCCGATCTCGTCTGATCTCGGAAGCTAAGCAGGGTCGGGCCTGGTTAGTACTTGGATGGGAGACCGCCTGGGAATACCAGGTGCTGTAAGCTTTTTAGTTTACTTCACTAATGTTCTAACCTTTTAAATAGCCCGTTTTTGGCAGCAGATTTCGCTTACGGCCATACCACGTTGAGAACGCCCGATCTCGTCTGATCTCGGAAGCTAAGCAGGGTCGGGCCTGGTTAGTACTTGGATGGGAGACCGCCTGGGAATACCAGGTGCTGTAAGCATTTTTGGTTTAAAAAAAAAAAAAAAAAAAAAGAGTCCATGAGATTCTTCAAAAAGCCTGAAATATTCTCTGAGTTTCTTCAACATGCCCGGTCTTGGGAGCAGAGTTTCTTCAGAAGGCCTGAAAAATTCGATGAATTTCTTCAAAAAGCCCGTTTTTGGCAGCAGATTTCGCTTACGGCCATACCACGTTGAGAACGCCCGATCTCGTCTGATCTCGGAAGCTAAGCAGGGTCGGGCCTGGTTAGTACTTGGATGGGAGACCGCCTGGGAATACCAGGTGCTGTAAGCATTTTTGGTTTAAAAAAAAAAAAAAAAAAAAAAGAGTCCATGAGATTCTTCAAAAAGCCTGAAATATTCTCTGAGTTTCTTCAACATGCCCGGTCTTGGGAGCAGAGTTTCTTCAGAAGGCCTGAAAAATTCGATGAATTTCTTCAAAAAGCCCGTTTTTGGCAGCAGATTTCGCTTACGGCCATACCACGTTGAGAACGCCCGATCTCGTCTGATCTCGGAAGCTAAGCAGGGTCGGGCCTGGTTAGTACTTGGATGGGAGACCGCCTGGGAATACCAGGTGCTGTAAGCTTTTTAGTTTACTTCACTAATGTTCTAACCTTTTAAATAGCCCGTTTTTGGCAGCAGATTTCGCTTACGGCCATACCACGTTGAGAACGCCCGATCTCGTCTGATCTCGGAAGCTAAGCAGGGTCGGGCCTGGTTAGTACTTGGATGGGAGACCGCCTGGGAATACCAGGTGCTGTAAGCATTTTTGGTTTAAAAAAAAAAAAAAAAAAAAAAGAGTCCATGAGATTCTTCAAAAAGCCTGAAATATTCTCTGAGTTTCTTCAACATGCCCGGTCTTGGGAGCAGAGTTTCTTCAGAAGGCCTGAAAAATTCGATGAATTTCTTCAAAAAGCCCGTTTTTGGCAGCAGATTTTGCTTACGGCCATACCACGTTGAGAACGCCCGATCTCGTCTGATCTCGGAAGCTAAGCAGGGTCGGGCCTGGTTAGTACTTGGATGGGAGATCGCCTGGGAATACCAGGTGCTGTAAGCTTTTTAGTTTACTTCACTAATGTTCTAACCTTTTAAATAGCCCGTTTTTGGCAGCAGATTTCGCTTACGGCCATACCACGTTGAGAACGCCCGATCTCGTCTGATCTCGGAAGCTAAGCAGGGTCGGGCCTGGTTAGTACTTGGATGGGAGACCGCCTGGGAATACCAGGTGCTGTAAGCATTTTTGGTTTAAAAAAAAAAAAAAAAAAAAAAGAGTCCATGAGATTCTTCAAAAAGCCTGAAATATTCTCTGAGTTTCTTCAACATGCCCGGTCTTGGGAGCAGAGTTTCTTCAGAAGGCCTGAAAAATTCGATGAATTTCTTCAAAAAGCCCGTTTTTGGCAGCAGATTTCGCTTACGGCCATACCACGTTGAGAACGCCCGATCTCGTCTGATCTCGGAAGCTAAGCAGGGTCGGGCCTGGTTAGTACTTGGATGGGAGACCGCCTGGGAATACCAGGTGCTGTAAGCATTTTTGGTTTAAAAAAAAAAAAAAAAAAAAAAAGAGTCCATGAGATTCTTCAAAAAGCCTGAAATATTCTCTGAGTTTCTTCAACATGCCCGGTCTTGGGAGCAGAGTTTCTTCAGAAGGCCTGAAAAATTCGATGAATTTCTTCAAAAAGCCCGTTTTTGGCAGCAGATTTCGCTTACGGCCATACCACGTTGAGAACGCCCGATCTCGTCTGATCTCGGAAGCTAAGCAGGGTCGGGCCTGGTTAGTACTTGGATGGGAGACCGCCTGGGAATACCAGGTGCTGTAAGCTTTTTAGTTTACTTCACTAATGTTCTAACCTTTTAAATAGCCCGTTTTTGGCAGCAGATTTCGCTTACGGCCATACCACGTTGAGAACGCCCGATCTCGTCTGATCTCGGAAGCTAAGCAGGGTCGGGCCTGGTTAGTACTTGGATGGGAGACCGCCTGGGAATACCAGGTGCTGTAAGCATTTTTGGTTTAAAAAAAAAAAAAAAAAAAAAAGAGTCCATGAGATTCTTCAAAAAGCCTGAAATATTCTCTGAGTTTCTTCAACATGCCCGGTCTTGGGAGCAGAGTTTCTTCAGAAGGCCTGAAAAATTCGATGAATTTCTTCAAAAAGCCCGTTTTTGGCAGCAGATTTCGCTTACGGCCATACCACGTTGAGAACGCCCGATCTCGTCTGATCTCGGAAGCTAAGCAGGGTCGGGCCTGGTTAGTACTTGGATGGGAGACCGCCTGGGAATACCAGGTGCTGTAAGCTTTTTAGTTTACTTCACTAATGTTCTAACCTTTTAAATAGCCCGTTTTTGGCAGCAGATTTCGCTTACGGCCATACCACGTTGAGAACGCCCGATCTCGTCTGATCTCGGAAGCTAAGCAGGGTCGGGCCTGGTTAGTACTTGGATGGGAGACCGCCTGGGAATACCAGGTGCTGTAAGCATTTTTGGTTTAAAAAAAAAAAAAAAAAAAAAAAGAGTCCATGAGATTCTTCAAAAAGCCTGAAATATTCTCTGAGTTTCTTCAACATGCCCGGTCTTGGGAGCAGAGTTTCTTCAGAAGGCCTGAAAAATTCGATGAATTTCTTCAAAAAGCCCGTTTTTGGCAGCAGATTTCGCTTACGGCCATACCACGTTGAGAACGCCCGATCTCGTCTGATCTCGGAAGCTAAGCAGGGTCGGGCCTGGTTAGTACTTGGATGGGAGACCGCCTGGGAATACCAGGTGCTGTAAGCTTTTTAGTTTACTTCACTAATGTTCTAACCTTTTAAATAGCCCGTTTTTGGCAGCAGATTTCGCTTACGGCCATACCACGTTGAGAACGCCCGATCTCGTCTGATCTCGGAAGCTAAGCAGGGTCGGGCCTGGTTAGTACTTGGATGGGAGACCGCCTGGGAATACCAGGTGCTGTAAGCATTTTTGGTTAAAAAAAAAAAAAAAAAAAAAAAAGAGTCCATGAGATTCTTCAAAAAGCCTGAAATATTCTCTGAGTTTCTTCAACATGCCCGGTCTTGGGAGCAGAGTTTCTTCAGAAGGCCTGAAAAATTCGATGAATTTCTTCAAAAAGCCCGTTTTTGGCAGCAGATTTCGCTTACGGCCATACCACGTTGAGAACGCCCGATCTCGTCTGATCTCGGAAGCTAAGCAGGGTCGGGCCTGGTTAGTACTTGGATGGGAGACCGCCTGGGAATACCAGGTGCTGTAAGCATTTTTGGTTTAAAAAAAAAAAAAAAAAAAAAAAGAGTCCATGAGATTCTTCAAAAAGCCTGAAATATTCTCTGAGTTTCTTCAACATGCCCGGTCTTGGGAGCAGAGTTTCTTCAGAAGGCCTGAAAAATTCGATGAATTTCTTCAAAAAGCCCGTTTTTGGCAGCAGATTTCGCTTACGGCCATACCACGTTGAGAACGCCCGATCTCGTCTGATCTCGGAAGCTAAGCAGGGTCGGGCCTGGTTAGTACTTGGATGGGAGACCGCCTGGGAATACCAGGTGCTGTAAGCTTTTTAGTTTACTTCACTAATGTTCTAACCTTTTAAATAGCCCGTTTTTGGCAGCAGATTTCGCTTACGGCCATACCACGTTGAGAACGCCCGATCTCGTCTGATCTCGGAAGCTAAGCAGGGTCGGGCCTGGTTAGTACTTGGATGGGAGACCGCCTGGGAATACCAGGTGCTGTAAGCATTTTTGGTTTAAAAAAAAAAAAAAAAAAAAAAGAGTCCATGAGATTCTTCAAAAAGCCTGAAATATTCTCTGAGTTTCTTCAACATGCCCGGTCTTGGGAGCAGAGTTTCTTCAGAAGGCCTGAAAAATTCGATGAATTTCTTCAAAAAGCCCGTTTTTGGCAGCAGATTTCGCTTACGGCCATACCACGTTGAGAACGCCCGATCTCGTCTGATCTCGGAAGCTAAGCAGGGTCGGGCCTGGTTAGTACTTGGATGGGAGACCGCCTGGGAATACCAGGTGCTGTAAGCATTTTTGGTTTAAAAAAAAAAAAAAAAAAAAAGAGTCCATGAGATTCTTCAAAAAGCCTGAAATATTCTCTGAGTTTCTTCAACATGCCCGGTCTTGGGAGCAGAGTTTCTTCAGAAGGCCTGAAAAATTCGATGAATTTCTTCAAAAAGCCCGTTTTTGGCAGCAGATTTCGCTTACGGCCATACCACGTTGAGAACGCCCGATCTCGTCTGATCTCGGAAGCTAAGCAGGGTCGGGCCTGGTTAGTACTTGGATGGGAGACCGCCTGGGAATACCAGGTGCTGTAAGCATTTTTGGTTAAAAAAAAAAAAAAAAAAAAAAAGAGTCCATGAGATTCTTCAAAAAGCCTGAAATATTCTCTGAGTTTCTTCAACATGCCCGGTCTTGGGAGCAGAGTTTCTTCAGAAGGCCTGAAAAATTCGATGAATTTCTTCAAAAAGCCCGTTTTTGGCAGCAGATTTCGCTTACGGCCATACCACGTTGAGAACGCCCGATCTCGTCTGATCTCGGAAGCTAAGCAGGGTCGGGCCTGGTTAGTACTTGGATGGGAGACCGCCTGGGAATACCAGGTGCTGTAAGCTTTTTAGTTTACTTCACTAATGTTCTAACCTTTTAAATAGCCCGTTTTTGGCAGCAGATTTCGCTTACGGCCATACCACGTTGAGAACGCCCGATCTCGTCTGATCTCGGAAGCTAAGCAGGGTCGGGCCTGGTTAGTACTTGGATGGGAGACCGCCTGGGAATACCAGGTGCTGTAAGCTTTTTAGTTTACTTCACTAATGTTCTAACCTTTTAAATAGCCCGTTTTTGGCAGCAGATTTCGCTTACGGCCATACCACGTTGAGAACGCCCGATCTCGTCTGATCTCGGAAGCTAAGCAGGGTCGGGCCTGGTTAGTACTTGGATGGGAGACCGCCTGGGAATACCAGGTGCTGTAAGCATTTTTGGTTAAAAAAAAAAAAAAAAAAAAAAAAGAGTCCATGAGATTCTTCAAAAAGCCTGAAATATTCTCTGAGTTTCTTCAACATGCCCGGTCTTGGGAGCAGAGTTTCTTCAGAAGGCCTGAAAAATTCGATGAATTTCTTCAAAAAGCCCGTTTTTGGCAGCAGATTTCGCTTACGGCCATACCACGTTGAGAACGCCCGATCTCGTCTGATCTCGGAAGCTAAGCAGGGTCGGGCCTGGTTAGTACTTGGATGGGAGACCGCCTGGGAATACCAGGTGCTGTAAGCATTTTTGGTTTAAAAAAAAAAAAAAAAAAAAAAGAGTCCATGAGATTCTTCAAAAAGCCTGAAATATTCTCTGAGTTTCTTCAACATGCCCGGTCTTGGGAGCAGAGTTTCTTCAGAAGGCCTGAAAAATTCGATGAATTTCTTCAAAAAGCCCGTTTTTGGCAGCAGATTTTGCTTACGGCCATACCACGTTGAGAACGCCCGATCTCGTCTGATCTCGGAAGCTAAGCAGGGTCGGGCCTGGTTAGTACTTGGATGGGAGACCGCCTGGGAATACCAGGTGCTGTAAGCTTTTTAGTTTACTTCACTAATGTTCTAACCTTTTAAATAGCCCGTTTTTGGCAGCAGATTTCGCTTACGGCCATACCACGTTGAGAACGCCCGATCTCGTCTGATCTCGGAAGCTAAGCAGGGTCGGGCCTGGTTAGTACTTGGATGGGAGACCGCCTGGGAATACCAGGTGCTGTAAGCATTTTTGGTTAAAAAAAAAAAAAAAAAGAGTCCATGAGATTCTTCAAAAAGCCTGAAATATTCTCTGAGTTTCTTCAACATGCCCGGTCTTGGGAGCAGAGTTTCTTCAGAAGGCCTGAAAAATTCGATGAATTTCTTCAAAAAGCCCGTTTTTGGCAGCAGATTTCGCTTACGGCCATACCACGTTGAGAACGCCCGATCTCGTCTGATCTCGGAAGCTAAGCAGGGTCGGGCCTGGTTAGTACTTGGATGGGAGACCGCCTGGGAATACCAGGTGCTGTAAGCATTTTTGGTTTAAAAAAAAAAAAAAAAAAAAAAAGAGTCCATGAGATTCTTCAAAAAGCCTGAAATATTCTCTGAGTTTCTTCAACATGCCCGGTCTTGGGAGCAGAGTTTCTTCAGAAGGCCTGAAAAATTCGATGAATTTCTTCAAAAAGCCCGTTTTTGGCAGCAGATTTCGCTTACGGCCATACCACGTTGAGAACGCCCGATCTCGTCTGATCTCGGAAGCTAAGCAGGGTCGGGCCTGGTTAGTACTTGGATGGGAGACCGCCTGGGAATACCAGGTGCTGTAAGCTTTTTAGTTTACTTCACTAATGTTCTAACCTTTTAAATAGCCCGTTTTTGGCAGCAGATTTCGCTTACGGCCATACCACGTTGAGAACGCCCGATCTCGTCTGATCTCGGAAGCTAAGCAGGGTCGGGCCTGGTTAGTACTTGGATGGGAGACCGCCTGGGAATACCAGGTGCTGTAAGCATTTTTGGTTAAAAAAAAAAAAAAAAAAAAAAAAGAGTCCATGAGATTCTTCAAAAAGCCTGAAATATTCTCTGAGTTTCTTCAACATGCCCGGTCTTGGGAGCAGAGTTTCTTCAGAAGGCCTGAAAAATTCGATGAATTTCTTCAAAAAGCCCGTTTTTGGCAGCAGATTTCGCTTACGGCCATACCACGTTGAGAACGCCCGATCTCGTCTGATCTCGGAAGCTAAGCAGGGTCGGGCCTGGTTAGTACTTGGATGGGAGACCGCCTGGGAATACCAGGTGCTGTAAGCATTTTTGGTTTAAAAAAAAAAAAAAAAAAAAAAAGAGTCCATGAGATTCTTCAAAAAGCCTGAAATATTCTCTGAGTTTCTTCAACATGCCCGGTCTTGGGAGCAGAGTTTCTTCAGAAGGCCTGAAAAATTCGATGAATTTCTTCAAAAAGCCCGTTTTTGGCAGCAGATTTCGCTTACGGCCATACCACGTTGAGAACGCCCGATCTCGTCTGATCTCGGAAGCTAAGCAGGGTCGGGCCTGGTTAGTACTTGGATTGGAGACCGCCTGGGAATACCAGGTGCTGTAAGCTTTTTAGTTTACTTCACTAATGTTCTAACCTTTTAAATAGCCCGTTTTTGGCAGCAGATTTCGCTTACGGCCATACCACGTTGAGAACGCCCGATCTCGTCTGATCTCGGAAGCTAAGCAGGGTCGGGCCTGGTTAGTACTTGGATGGGAGACCGCCTGGGAATACCAGGTGCTGTAAGCATTTTTGGTTTAAAAAAAAAAAAAAAAAAAAAAGAGTCCATGAGATTCTTCAAAAAGCCTGAAATATTCTCTGAGTTTCTTCAACATGCCCGGTCTTGGGAGCAGAGTTTCTTCAGAAGGCCTGAAAAATTCGATGAATTTCTTCAAAAAGCCCGTTTTTGGCAGCAGATTTCGCTTACGGCCATACCACGTTGAGAACGCCCGATCTCGTCTGATCTCGGAAGCTAAGCAGGGTCGGGCCTGGTTAGTACTTGGATGGGAGACCGCCTGGGAATACCAGGTGCTGTAAGCATTTTTGGTTTAAAAAAAAAAAAAAAAAAAAAAGAGTCCATGAGATTCTTCAAAAAGCCTGAAATATTCTCTGAGTTTCTTCAACATGCCCGGTCTTGGGAGCAGAGTTTCTTCAGAAGGCCTGAAAAATTCGATGAATTTCTTCAAAAAGCCCGTTTTTTGGCAGCAGATTTCGCTTACGGCCATACCACGTTGAGAACGCCCGATCTCGTCTGATCTCGGAAGCTAAGCAGGGTCGGGCCTGGTTAGTACTTGGATGGGAGACCGCCTGGGAATACCAGGTGCTGTAAGCTTTTTAGTTTACTTCACTAATGTTCTAACCTTTTAAATAGCCCGTTTTTGGCAGCAGATTTCGCTTACGGCCATACCACGTTGAGAACGCCCGATCTCGTCTGATCTCGGAAGCTAAGCAGGGTCGGGCCTGGTTAGTACTTGGATGGGAGACCGCCTGGGAATACCAGGTGCTGTAAGCATTTTTGGTTAAAAAAAAAAAAAAAAAGAGTCCATGAGATTCTTCAAAAAGCCTGAAATATTCTCTGAGTTTCTTCAACATGCCCGGTCTTGGGAGCAGAGTTTCTTCAGAAGGCCTGAAAAATTCGATGAATTTCTTCAAAAAGCCCGTTTTTGGCAGCAGATTTCGCTTACGGCCATACCACGTTGAGAACGCCCGATCTCGTCTGATCTCGGAAGCTAAGCAGGGTCGGGCCTGGTTAGTACTTGGATGGGAGACCGCCTGGGAATACCAGGTGCTGTAAGCATTTTTGGTTTAAAAAAAAAAAAAAAAAAAAAAGAGTCCATGAGATTCTTCAAAAAGCCTGAAATATTCTCTGAGTTTCTTCAACATGCCCGGTCTTGGGAGCAGAGTTTCTTCAGAAGGCCTGAAAAATTCGATGAATTTCTTCAAAAAGCCCGTTTTTGGCAGCAGATTTCGCTTACGGCCATACCACGTTGAGAACGCCCGATCTCGTCTGATCTCGGAAGCTAAGCAGGGTCGGGCCTGGTTAGTACTTGGATGGGAGACCGCCTGGGAATACCAGGTGCTGTAAGCTTTTTAGTTTACTTCACTAATGTTCTAACCTTTTAAATAGCCCGTTTTTGGCAGCAGATTTCGCTTACGGCCATACCACGTTGAGAACGCCCGATCTCGTCTGATCTCGGAAGCTAAGCAGGGTCGGGCCTGGTTAGTACTTGGATGGGAGACCGCCTGGGAATACCAGGTGCTGTAAGCATTTTTGGTTAAAAAAAAAAAAAAAAAAAAAAAGAGTCCATGAGATTCTTCAAAAAGCCTGAAATATTCTCTGAGTTTCTTCAACATGCCCGGTCTTGGGAGCAGAGTTTCTTCAGAAGGCCTGAAAAATTCGATGAATTTCTTCAAAAAGCCCGTTTTTGGCAGCAGATTTCGCTTACGGCCATACCACGTTGAGAACGCCCGATCTCGTCTGATCTCGGAAGCTAAGCAGGGTCGGGCCTGGTTAGTACTTGGATGGGAGACCGCCTGGGAATACCAGGTGCTGTAAGCTTTTTAGTTTACTTCACTAATGTTCTAACCTTTTAAATAGCCCGTTTTTGGCAGCAGATTTCGCTTACGGCCATACCACGTTGAGAACGCCCGATCTCGTCTGATCTCGGAAGCTAAGCAGGGTCGGGCCTGGTTAGTACTTGGATGGGAGACCGCCTGGGAATACCAGGTGCTGTAAGCATTTTTGGTTTAAAAAAAAAAAAAAAAAAAAAAGAGTCCATGAGATTCTTCAAAAAGCCTGAAATATTCTCTGAGTTTCTTCAACATGCCCGGTCTTGGGAGCAGAGTTTCTTCAGAAGGCCTGAAAAATTCGATGAATTTCTTCAAAAAGCCCGTTTTTGGCAGCAGATTTTGCTTACGGCCATACCACGTTGAGAACGCCCGATCTCGTCTGATCTCGGAAGCTAAGCAGGGTCGGGCCTGGTTAGTACTTGGATGGGAGACCGCCTGGGAATACCAGGTGCTGTAAGCTTTTTAGTTTACTTCACTAATGTTCTAACCTTTTAAATAGCCCGTTTTTGGCAGCAGATTTCGCTTACGGCCATACCACGTTGAGAACGCCCGATCTCGTCTGATCTCGGAAGCTAAGCAGGGTCGGGCCTGGTTAGTACTTGGATGGGAGACCGCCTGGGAATACCAGGTGCTGTAAGCATTTTTGGTTAAAAAAAAAAAAAAAAAGAGTCCATGAGATTCTTCAAAAAGCCTGAAATATTCTCTGAGTTTCTTCAACATGCCCGGTCTTGGGAGCAGAGTTTCTTCAGAAGGCCTGAAAAATTCGATGAATTTCTTCAAAAAGCCCGTTTTTGGCAGCAGATTTCGCTTACGGCCATACCACGTTGAGAACGCCCGATCTCGTCTGATCTCGGAAGCTAAGCAGGGTCGGGCCTGGTTAGTACTTGGATGGGAGACCGCCTGGGAATACCAGGTGCTGTAAGCATTTTTGGTTTAAAAAAAAAAAAAAAAAAAAAAGAGTCCATGAGATTCTTCAAAAAGCCTGAAATATTCTCTGAGTTTCTTCAACATGCCCGGTCTTGGGAGCAGAGTTTCTTCAGAAGGCCTGAAAAATTCGATGAATTTCTTCAAAAAGCCTGTTTTTGGCAGCAGATTTCGCTTACGGCCATACCACGTTGAGAACGCCCGATCTCGTCTGATCTCGGAAGCTAAGCAGGGTCGGGCCTGGTTAGTACTTGGATGGGAGACCGCCTGGGAATACCAGGTGCTGTAAGCTTTTTAGTTTACTTCACTAATGTTCTAACCTTTTAAATAGCCCGTTTTTGGCAGCAGATTTCGCTTACGGCCATACCACGTTGAGAACGCCCGATCTCGTCTGATCTCGGAAGCTAAGCAGGGTCGGGCCTGGTTAGTACTTGGATGGGAGACCGCCTGGGAATACCAGGTGCTGTAAGCATTTTTGGTTAAAAAAAAAAAAAAAAAAAAAAAGAGTCCATGAGATTCTTCAAAAAGCCTGAAATATTCTCTGAGTTTCTTCAACATGCCCGGTCTTGGGAGCAGAGTTTCTTCAGAAGGCCTGAAAAATTCGATGAATTTCTTCAAAAAGCCCGTTTTTGGCAGCAGATTTCGCTTACGGCCATACCACGTTGAGAACGCCCGATCTCGTCTGATCTCGGAAGCTAAGCAGGGTCGGGCCTGGTTAGTACTTGGATGGGAGACCGCCTGGGAATACCAGGTGCTGTAAGCATTTTTGGTTTAAAAAAAAAAAAAAAAAAAAAAAAGAGTCCATGAGATTCTTCAAAAAGCCTGAAATATTCTCTGAGTTTCTTCAACATGCCCGGTCTTGGGAGCAGAGTTTCTTCAGAAGGCCTGAAAAATTCGATGAATTTCTTCAAAAAGCACGTTTTTGGAAGCAGATTTCGCTTACGGCCATACCACGTTGAGAACGCCCGATCTCGTCTGATCTCGGAAGCTAAGCAGGGTCGGGCCTGGTTAGTACTTGGATGGGAGACCGCCTGGGAATACCAGGTGCTGTAAGCTTTTTAGTTTACTTCACTAATGTTCTAACCTTTTAAATAGCCCGTTTTTGGCAGCAGATTTCGCTTACGGCCATACCACGTTGAGAACGCCCGATCTCGTCTGATCTCGGAAGCTAAGCAGGGTCGGGCCTGGTTAGTACTTGGATGGGAGACCGCCTGGGAATACCAGGTGCTGTAAGCATTTTTGGTTTAAAAAAAAAAAAAAAAAAAAAAGAGTCCATGAGATTCTTCAAAAAGCCTGAAATATTCTCTGAGTTTCTTCAACATGCCCGGTCTTGGGAGCAGAGTTTCTTCAGAAGGCCTGAAAAATTCGATGAATTTCTTCAAAAAGCCCGTTTTTGGCAGCAGATTTCGCTTACGGCCATACCACGTTGAGAACGCCCGATCTCGTCTGATCTCGGAAGCTAAGCAGGGTCGGGCCTGGTTAGTACTTGGATGGGAGACCGCCTGGGAATACCAGGTGCTGTAAGCTTTTTAGTTTACTTCACTAATGTTCTAACCTTTTAAATAGCCCGTTTTTGGCAGCAGATTTCGCTTACGGCCATACCACGTTGAGAACGCCCGATCTCGTCTGATCTCGGAAGCTAAGCAGGGTCGGGCCTGGTTAGTACTTGGATGGGAGACCGCCTGGGAATACCAGGTGCTGTAAGCATTTTTGGTTAAAAAAAAAAAAAAAAAAAAAAAGAGTCCATGAGATTCTTCAAAAAGCCTGAAATATTCTCTGAGTTTCTTCAACATGCCCGGTCTTGGGAGCAGAGTTTCTTCAGAAGGCCTGAAAAATTCGATGAATTTCTTCAAAAAGCCCGTTTTTGGCAGCAGATTTCGCTTACGGCCATACCACGTTGAGAACGCCCGATCTCGTCTGATCTCGGAAGCTAAGCAGGGTCGGGCCTGGTTAGTACTTGGATGGGAGACCGCCTGGGAATACCAGGTGCTGTAAGCATTTTTGGTTTAAAAAAAAAAAAAAAAAAAAAAGAGTCCATGAGATTCTTCAAAAAGCCTGAAATATTCTCTGAGTTTCTTCAACATGCCCGGTCTTGGGAGCAGAGTTTCTTCAGAAGGCCTGAAAAATTCGATGAATTTCTTCAAAAAGCCCGTTTTTGGCAGCAGATTTCGCTTACGGCCATACCACGTTGAGAACGCCCGATCTCGTCTGATCTCGGAAGCTAAGCAGGGTCGGGCCTGGTTAGTACTTGGATGGGAGACCGCCTGGGAATACCAGGTGCTGTAAGCTTTTTAGTTTACTTCACTAATGTTCTAACCTTTTAAATAGCCCGTTTTTGGCAGCAGATTTCGCTTACGGCCATAGCACGTTGAGAACGCCCGATCTCGTCTGATCTCGGAAGCTAAGCAGGGTCGGGCCTGGTTAGTACTTGGATGGGAGACCGCCTGGGAATACCAGGTGCTGTAAGCATTTTTGGTTAAAAAAAAAAAAAAAAAGAGTCCATGAGATTCTTCAAAAAGCCTGAAATATTCTCTGAGTTTCTTCAACATGCCCGGTCTTGGGAGCAGAGTTTCTTCAGAAGGCCTGAAAAATTCGATGAATTTCTTCAAAAAGCCCGTTTTTGGCAGCAGATTTCGCTTACGGCCATACCACGTTGAGAACGCCCGATCTCGTCTGATCTCGGAAGCTAAGCAGGGTCGGGCCTGGTTAGTACTTGGATGGGAGACCGCCTGGGAATACCAGGTGCTGTAAGCATTTTTGGTTTAAAAAAAAAAAAAAAAAAAAAAAGAGTCCATGAGATTCTTCAAAAAGCCTGAAATATTCTCTGAGTTTCTTCAACATGCCCGGTCTTGGGAGCAGAGTTTCTTCAGAAGGCCTGAAAAATTCGATGAATTTCTTCAAAAAGCCCGTTTTTGGCAGCAGATTTCGCTTACGGCCATACCACGTTGAGAACGCCCGATCTCGTCTGATCTCGGAAGCTAAGCAGGGTCGGGCCTGGTTAGTACTTGGATGGGAGACCGCCTGGGAATACCAGGTGCTGTAAGCTTTTTAGTTTACTTCACTAATGTTCTAACCTTTTAAATAGCCCGTTTTTGGCAGCAGATTTCGCTTACGGCCATACCACGTTGAGAACGCCCGATCTCGTCTGATCTCGGAAGCTAAGCAGGGTCGGGCCTGGTTAGTACTTGGATGGGAGACCGCCTGGGAATACCAGGTGCTGTAAGCATTTTTGGTTAAAAAAAAAAAAAAAAAGAGTCCATGAGATTCTTCAAAAAGCCTGAAATATTCTCTGAGTTTCTTCAACATGCCCGGTCTTGGGAGCAGAGTTTCTTCAGAAGGCCTGAAAAATTCGATGAATTTCTTCAAAAAGCCCGTTTTTGGCAGCAGATTTCGCTTACGGCCATACCACGTTGAGAACGCCCGATCTCGTCTGATCTCGGAAGCTAAGCAGGGTCGGGCCTGGTTAGTACTTGGATGGGAGACCGCCTGGGAATACCAGGTGCTGTAAGCATTTTTGGTTTAAAAAAAAAAAAAAAAAAAAAAAGAGTCCATGAGATTCTTCAAAAAGCCTGAAATATTCTCTGAGTTTCTTCAACATGCCCGGTCTTGGGAGCAGAGTTTCTTCAGAAGGCCTGAAAAATTCGATGAATTTCTTCAAAAAGCCCGTTTTTGGCAGCAGATTTCGCTTACGGCCATACCACGTTGAGAACGCCCGATCTCGTCTGATCTCGGAAGCTAAGCAGGGTCGGGCCTGGTTAGTACTTGGATGGGAGACCGCCTGGGAATACCAGGTGCTGTAAGCTTTTTAGTTTACTTCACTAATGTTCTAACCTTTTAAATAGCCCGTTTTTGGCAGCAGATTTCGCTTACGGCCATACCACGTTGAGAACGCCCGATCTCGTCTGATCTCGGAAGCTAAGCAGGGTCGGGCCTGGTTAGTACTTGGATGGGAGACCGCCTGGGAATACCAGGTGCTGTAAGCATTTTTGGTTAAAAAAAAAAAAAAAAAAAAAAAGAGTCCATGAGATTCTTCAAAAAGCCTGAAATATTCTCTGAGTTTCTTCAACATGCCCGGTCTTGGGAGCAGAGTTTCTTCAGAAGGCCTGAAAAATTCGATGAATTTCTTCAAAAAGCCCGTTTTTGGCAGCAGATTTCGCTTACGGCCATACCACGTTGAGAACGCCCGATCTCGTCTGATCTCGGAAGCTAAGCAGGGTCGGGCCTGGTTAGTACTTGGATGGGAGACCGCCTGGGAATACCAGGTGCTGTAAGCATTTTTGGTTTAAAAAAAAAAAAAAAAAAAAAAGAGTCCATGAGATTCTTCAAAAAGCCTGAAATATTCTCTGAGTTTCTTCAACATGCCCGGTCTTGGGAGCAGAGTTTCTTCAGAAGGCCTGAAAAATTCGATGAATTTCTTCAAAAAGCCCGTTTTTGGCAGCAGATTTCGCTTACGGCCATACCACGTTGAGAACGCCCGATCTCGTCTGATCTCGGAAGCTAAGCAGGGTCGGGCCTGGTTAGTACTTGGATGGGAGACCGCCTGGGAATACCAGGTGCTGTAAGCTTTTTAGTTTACTTCACTAATGTTCTAACCTTTTAAATAGCCCGTTTTTGGCAGCAGATTTCGCTTACGGCCATACCACGTTGAGAACGCCCGATCTCGTCTGATCTCGGAAGCTAAGCAGGGTCGGGCCTGGTTAGTACTTGGATGGGAGACCGCCTGGGAATACCAGGTGCTGTAAGCATTTTTGGTTAAAAAAAAAAAAAAAAAGAGTCCATGAGATTCTTCAAAAAGCCTGAAATATTCTCTGAGTTTCTTCAACATGCCCGGTCTTGGGAGCAGAGTTTCTTCAGAAGGCCTGAAAAATTCGATGAATTTCTTCAAAAAGCCCGTTTTTGGCAGCAGATTTCGCTTACGGCCATACCACGTTGAGAACGCCCGATCTCGTCTGATCTCGGAAGCTAAGCAGGGTCGGGCCTGGTTAGTACTTGGATGGGAGACCGCCTGGGAATACCAGGTGCTGTAAGCATTTTTGGTTTAAAAAAAAAAAAAAAAAAAAAAGAGTCCATGAGATTCTTCAAAAAGCCTGAAATATTCTCTGAGTTTCTTCAACATGCCCGGTCTTGGGAGCAGAGTTTCTTCAGAAGGCCTGAAAAATTCGATGAATTTCTTCAAAAAGCCCGTTTTTGGCAGCAGATTTCGCTTACGGCCATACCACGTTGAGAACGCCCGATCTCGTCTGATCTCGGAAGCTAAGCAGGGTCGGGCCTGGTTAGTACTTGGATGGGAGACCGCCTGGGAATACCAGGTGCTGTAAGCTTTTTAGTTTACTTCACTAATGTTCTAACCTTTTAAATAGCCCGTTTTTGGCAGCAGATTTCGCTTACGGCCATACCACGTTGAGAACGCCCGATCTCGTCTGATCTCGGAAGCTAAGCAGGGTCGGGCCTGGTTAGTACTTGGATGGGAGACCGCCTGGGAATACCAGGTGCTGTAAGCATTTTTGGTTAAAAAAAAAAAAAAAAAGAGTCCATGAGATTCTTCAAAAAGCCTGAAATATTCTCTGAGTTTCTTCAACATGCCCGGTCTTGGGAGCAGAGTTTCTTCAGAAGGCCTGAAAAATTCGATGAATTTCTTCAAAAAGCCCGTTTTTGGCAGCAGATTTCGCTTACGGCCATACCACGTTGAGAACGCCCGATCTCGTCTGATCTCGGAAGCTAAGCAGGGTCGGGCCTGGTTAGTACTTGGATGGGAGACCGCCTGGGAATACCAGGTGCTGTAAGCATTTTTGGTTTAAAAAAAAAAAAAAAAAAAAAAGAGTCCATGAGATTCTTCAAAAAGCCTGAAATATTCTCTGAGTTTCTTCAACATGCCCGGTCTTGGGAGCAGAGTTTCTTCAGAAGGCCTGAAAAATTCGATGAATTTCTTCAAAAAGCCCGTTTTTGGCAGCAGATTTCGCTTACGGCCATACCACGTTGAGAACGCCCGATCTCGTCTGATCTCGGAAGCTAAGCAGGGTCGGGCCTGGTTAGTACTTGGATGGGAGACCGCCTGGGAATACCAGGTGCTGTAAGCATTTTTGGTTTAAAAAAAAAAAAAAAAAAAAAAGAGTCCATGAGATTCTTCAAAAAGCCTGAAATATTCTCTGAGTTTCTTCAACATGCCCGGTCTTGGGAGCAGAGTTTCTTCAGAAGGCCTGAAAAATTCGATGAATTTCTTCAAAAAGCCCGTTTTTGGCAGCAGATTTCGCTTACGGCCATACCACGTTGAGAACGCCCGATCTCGTCTGATCTCGGAAGCTAAGCAGGGTCGGGCCTGGTTAGTACTTGGATGGGAGACCGCCTGGGAATACCAGGTGCTGTAAGCTTTTTAGTTTACTTCACTAATGTTCTAACCTTTTAAATAGCCCGTTTTTGGCAGCAGATTTCGCTTACGGCCATACCACGTTGAGAACGCCCGATCTCGTCTGATCTCGGAAGCTAAGCAGGGTCGGGCCTGGTTAGTACTTGGATGGGAGACCGCCTGGGAATACCAGGTGCTGTAAGCATTTTTGGTTAAAAAAAAAAAAAAAAAGAGTCCATGAGATTCTTCAAAAAGCCTGAAATATTCTCTGAGTTTCTTCAACATGCCCGGTCTTGGGAGCAGAGTTTCTTCAGAAGGCCTGAAAAATTCGATGAATTTCTTCAAAAAGCCCGTTTTTGGCAGCAGATTTCGCTTACGGCCATACCACGTTGAGAACGCCCGATCTCGTCTGATCTCGGAAGCTAAGCAGGGTCGGGCCTGGTTAGTACTTGGATGGGAGACCGCCTGGGAATACCAGGTGCTGTAAGCATTTTTGGTTTAAAAAAAAAAAAAAAAAAAAAAAGAGTCCATGAGATTCTTCAAAAAGCCTGAAATATTCTCTGAGTTTCTTCAACATGCCCGGTCTTGGGAGCAGAGTTTCTTCAGAAGGCCTGAAAAATTCGATGAATTTCTTCAAAAAGCCCGTTTTTGGCAGCAGATTTCGCTTACGGCCATACCACGTTGAGAACGCCCGATCTCGTCTGATCTCGGAAGCTAAGCAGGGTCGGGCCTGGTTAGTACTTGGATGGGAGACCGCCTGGGAATACCAGGTGCTGTAAGCATTTTTGGTTTAAAAAAAAAAAAAAAAAAAAAAAGAGTCCATGAGATTCTTCAAAAAGCCTGAAATATTCTCTGAGTTTCTTCAACATGCCCGGTCTTGGGAGCAGAGTTTCTTCAGAAGGCCTGAAAAATTCGATGAATTTCTTCAAAAAGCCCGTTTTTGGCAGCAGATTTCGCTTACGGCCATACCACGTTGAGAACGCCCGATCTCGTCTGATCTCGGAAGCTAAGCAGGGTCGGGCCTGGTTAGTACTTGGATGGGAGACCGCCTGGGAATACCAGGTGCTGTAAGCTTTTTAGTTTACTTCACTAATGTTCTAACCTTTTAAATAGCCCGTTTTTGGCAGCAGATTTCGCTTACGGCCATACCACGTTGAGAACGCCCGATCTCGTCTGATCTCGGAAGCTAAGCAGGGTCGGGCCTGGTTAGTACTTGGATGGGAGACCGCCTGGGAATACCAGGTGCTGTAAGCATTTTTGGTTTAAAAAAAAAAAAAAAAAAAAAAAGAGTCCATGAGATTCTTCAAAAAGCCTGAAATATTCTCTGAGTTTCTTCAACATGCCCGGTCTTGGGAGCAGAGTTTCTTCAGAAGGCCTGAAAAATTCGATGAATTTCTTCAAAAAGCCCGTTTTTGGCAGCAGATTTCGCTTACGGCCATACCACGTTGAGAACGCCCGATCTCGTCTGATCTCGGAAGCTAAGCAGGGTCGGGCCTGGTTAGTACTTGGATGGGAGACCGCCTGGGAATACCAGGTGCTGTAAGCATTTTTGGTTTAAAAAAAAAAAAAAAAAAAAAAGAGTCCATGAGATTCTTCAAAAAGCCTGAAATATTCTCTGAGTTTCTTCAACATGCCCGGTCTTGGGAGCAGAGTTTCTTCAGAAGGCCTGAAAAATTCGATGAATTTCTTCAAAAAGCCCGTTTTTGGCAGCAGATTTCGCTTACGGCCATACCACGTTGAGAACGCCCGATCTCGTCTGATCTCGGAAGCTAAGCAGGGTCGGGCCTGGTTAGTACTTGGATGGGAGACCGCCTGGGAATACCAGGTGCTGTAAGCTTTTTAGTTTACTTCACTAATGTTCTAACCTTTTAAATAGCCCGTTTTTGGCAGCAGATTTCGCTTACGGCCATACCACGTTGAGAACGCCCGATCTCGTCTGATCTCGGAAGCTAAGCAGGGTCGGGCCTGGTTAGTACTTGGATGGGAGACCGCCTGGGAATACCAGGTGCTGTAAGCATTTTTGGTTTAAAAAAAAAAAAAAAAAAAAAAGAGTCCATGAGATTCTTCAAAAAGCCTGAAATATTCTCTGAGTTTCTTCAACATGCCCGGTCTTGGGAGCAGAGTTTCTTCAGAAGGCCTGAAAAATTCGATGAATTTCTTCAAAAAGCCCGTTTTTGGCAGCAGATTTCGCTTACGGCCATACCACGTTGAGAACGCCCGATCTCGTCTGATCTCGGAAGCTAAGCAGGGTCGGGCCTGGTTAGTACTTGGATGGGAGACCGCCTGGGAATACCAGGTGCTGTAAGCATTTTTGGTTTAAAAAAAAAAAAAAAAAAAAAAGAGTCCATGAGATTCTTCAAAAAGCCTGAAATATTCTCTGAGTTTCTTCAACATGCCCGGTCTTGGGAGCAGAGTTTCTTCAGAAGGCCTGAAAAATTCGATGAATTTCTTCAAAAAGCCCGTTTTTGGCAGCAGATTTCGCTTACGGCCATACCACGTTGAGAACGCCCGATCTCGTCTGATCTCGGAAGCTAAGCAGGGTCGGGCCTGGTTAGTACTTGGATGGGAGACCGCCTGGGAATACCAGGTGCTGTAAGCTTTTTAGTTTACTTCACTAATGTTCTAACCTTTTAAATAGCCCGTTTTTGGCAGCAGATTTCGCTTACGGCCATACCACGTTGAGAACGCCCGATCTCGTCTGATCTCGGAAGCTAAGCAGGGTCGGGCCTGGTTAGTACTTGGATGGGAGACCGCCTGGGAATACCAGGTGCTGTAAGCATTTTTGGTTAAAAAAAAAAAAAAAAAGAGTCCATGAGATTCTTCAAAAAGCCTGAAATATTCTCTGAGTTTCTTCAACATGCCCGGTCTTGGGAGCAGAGTTTCTTCAGAAGGCCTGAAAAATTCGATGAATTTCTTCAAAAAGCCCGTTTTTGGCAGCAGATTTCGCTTACGGCCATACCACGTTGAGAACGCCCGATCTCGTCTGATCTCGGAAGCTAAGCAGGGTCGGGCCTGGTTAGTACTTGGATGGGAGACCGCCTGGGAATACCAGGTGCTGTAAGCATTTTTGGTTTAAAAAAAAAAAAAAAAAAAAAAAGAGTCCATGAGATTCTTCAAAAAGCCTGAAATATTCTCTGAGTTTCTTCAACATGCCCGGTCTTGGGAGCAGAGTTTCTTCAGAAGGCCTGAAAAATTCGATGAATTTCTTCAAAAAGCACGTTTTTGGAAGCAGATTTCGCTTACGGCCATACCACGTTGAGAACGCCCGATCTCGTCTGATCTCGGAAGCTAAGCAGGGTCGGGCCTGGTTAGTACTTGGATGGGAGACCGCCTGGGAATACCAGGTGCTGTAAGCTTTTTAGTTTACTTCACTAATGTTCTAACCTTTTAAATAGCCCGTTTTTGGCAGCAGATTTCGCTTACGGCCATACCACGTTGAGAACGCCCGATCTCGTCTGATCTCGGAAGCTAAGCAGGGTCGGGCCTGGTTAGTACTTGGATGGGAGACCGCCTGGGAATACCAGGTGCTGTAAGCATTTTTGGTTTAAAAAAAAAAAAAAAAAAAAAAAGAGTCCATGAGATTCTTCAAAAAGCCTGAAATATTCTCTGAGTTTCTTCAACATGCCCGGTCTTGGGAGCAGAGTTTCTTCAGAAGGCCTGAAAAATTCGATGAATTTCTTCAAAAAGCCCGTTTTTGGCAGCAGATTTCGCTTACGGCCATACCACGTTGAGAACGCCCGATCTCGTCTGATCTCGGAAGCTAAGCAGGGTCGGGCCTGGTTAGTACTTGGATGGGAGACCGCCTGGGAATACCAGGTGCTGTAAGCATTTTTGGTTTAAAAAAAAAAAAAAAAAAAAAAGAGTCCATGAGATTCTTCAAAAAGCCTGAAATATTCTCTGAGTTTCTTCAACATGCCCGGTCTTGGGAGCAGAGTTTCTTCAGAAGGCCTGAAAAATTCGATGAATTTCTTCAAAAAGCCCGTTTTTGGCAGCAGATTTCGCTTACGGCCATACCACGTTGAGAACGCCCGATCTCGTCTGATCTCGGAAGCTAAGCAGGGTCGGGCCTGGTTAGTACTTGGATGGGAGACCGCCTGGGAATACCAGGTGCTGTAAGCTTTTTAGTTTACTTCACTAATGTTCTAACCTTTTAAATAGCCCGTTTTTGGCAGCAGATTTCGCTTACGGCCATACCACGTTGAGAACGCCCGATCTCGTCTGATCTCGGAAGCTAAGCAGGGTCGGGCCTGGTTAGTACTTGGATGGGAGACCGCCTGGGAATACCAGGTGCTGTAAGCATTTTTGGTTAAAAAAAAAAAAAAAAAAAAAAAAGAGTCCATGAGATTCTTCAAAAAGCCTGAAATATTCTCTGAGTTTCTTCAACATGCCCGGTCTTGGGAGCAGAGTTTCTTCAGAAGGCCTGAAAAATTCGATGAATTTCTTCAAAAAGCCCGTTTTTGGCAGCAGATTTCGCTTACGGCCATACCACGTTGAGAACGCCCGATCTCGTCTGATCTCGGAAGCTAAGCAGGGTCGGGCCTGGTTAGTACTTGGATGGGAGACCGCCTGGGAATACCAGGTGCTGTAAGCATTTTTGGTTTAAAAAAAAAAAAAAAAAAAAAAGAGTCCATGAGATTCTTCAAAAAGCCTGAAATATTCTCTGAGTTTCTTCAACATGCCCGGTCTTGGGAGCAGAGTTTCTTCAGAAGGCCTGAAAAATTCGATGAATTTCTTCAAAAAGCCCGTTTTTGGCAGCAGATTTCGCTTACGGCCATACCACGTTGAGAACGCCCGATCTCGTCTGATCTCGGAAGCTAAGCAGGGTCGGGCCTGGTTAGTACTTGGATGGGAGACCGCCTGGGAATACCAGGTGCTGTAAGCTTTTTAGTTTACTTCACTAATGTTCTAACCTTTTAAATAGCCCGTTTTTGGCAGCAGATTTCGCTTACGGCCATACCACGTTGAGAACGCCCGATCTCGTCTGATCTCGGAAGCTAAGCAGGGTCGGGCCTGGTTAGTACTTGGATGGGAGACCGCCTGGGAATACCAGGTGCTGTAAGCATTTTTGGTTAAAAAAAAAAAAAAAAAGAGTCCATGAGATTCTTCAAAAAGCCTGAAATATTCTCTGAGTTTCTTCAACATGCCCGGTCTTGGGAGCAGAGTTTCTTCAGAAGGCCTGAAAAATTCGATGAATTTCTTCAAAAAGCCCGTTTTTGGCAGCAGATTTCGCTTACGGCCATACCACGTTGAGAACGCCCGATCTCGTCTGATCTCGGAAGCTAAGCAGGGTCGGGCCTGGTTAGTACTTGGATGGGAGACCGCCTGGGAATACCAGGTGCTGTAAGCATTTTTGGTTTAAAAAAAAAAAAAAAAAAAAAAGAGTCCATGAGATTCTTCAAAAAGCCTGAAATATTCTCTGAGTTTCTTCAACATGCCCGGTCTTGGGAGCAGAGTTTCTTCAGAAGGCCTGAAAAATTCGATGAATTTCTTCAAAAAGCCCGTTTTTGGCAGCAGATTTCGCTTACGGCCATACCACGTTGAGAACGCCCGATCTCGTCTGATCTCGGAAGCTAAGCAGGGTCGGGCCTGGTTAGTACTTGGATGGGAGACCGCCTGGGAATACCAGGTGCTGTAAGCTTTTTAGTTTACTTCACTAATGTTCTAACCTTTTAAATAGCCCGTTTTTGGCAGCAGATTTCGCTTACGGCCATACCACGTTGAGAACGCCCGATCTCGTCTGATCTCGGAAGCTAAGCAGGGTCGGGCCTGGTTAGTACTTGGATGGGAGACCGCCTGGGAATACCAGGTGCTGTAAGCATTTTTGGTTAAAAAAAAAAAAAAAAAGAGTCCATGAGATTCTTCAAAAAGCCTGAAATATTCTCTGAGTTTCTTCAACATGCCCGGTCTTGGGAGCAGAGTTTCTTCAGAAGGCCTGAAAAATTCGATGAATTTCTTCAAAAAGCCCGTTTTTGGCAGCAGATTTCGCTTACGGCCATACCACGTTGAGAACGCCCGATCTCGTCTGATCTCGGAAGCTAAGCAGGGTCGGGCCTGGTTAGTACTTGGATGGGAGACCGCCTGGGAATACCAGGTGCTGTAAGCATTTTTGGTTTAAAAAAAAAAAAAAAAAAAAAAGAGTCCATGAGATTCTTCAAAAAGCCTGAAATATTCTCTGAGTTTCTTCAACATGCCCGGTCTTGGGAGCAGAGTTTCTTCAGAAGGCCTGAAAAATTCGATGAATTTCTTCAAAAAGCCCGTTTTTGGCAGCAGATTTCGCTTACGGCCATACCACGTTGAGAACGCCCGATCTCGTCTGATCTCGGAAGCTAAGCAGGGTCGGGCCTGGTTAGTACTTGGATGGGAGACCGCCTGGGAATACCAGGTGCTGTAAGCTTTTTAGTTTACTTCACTAATGTTCTAACCTTTTAAATAGCCCGTTTTTGGCAGCAGATTTCGCTTACGGCCATACCACGTTGAGAACGCCCGATCTCGTCTGATCTCGGAAGCTAAGCAGGGTCGGGCCTGGTTAGTACTTGGATGGGAGACCGCCTGGGAATACCAGGTGCTGTAAGCATTTTTGGTTAAAAAAAAAAAAAAAAAGAGTCCATGAGATTCTTCAAAAAGCCTGAAATATTCTCTGAGTTTCTTCAACATGCCCGGTCTTGGGAGCAGAGTTTCTTCAGAAGGCCTGAAAAATTCGATGAATTTCTTCAAAAAGCCCGTTTTTGGCAGCAGATTTCGCTTACGGCCATACCACGTTGAGAACGCCCGATCTCGTCTGATCTCGGAAGCTAAGCAGGGTCGGGCCTGGTTAGTACTTGGATGGGAGACCGCCTGGGAATACCAGGTGCTGTAAGCATTTTTGGTTTAAAAAAAAAAAAAAAAAAAAAAAGAGTCCATGAGATTCTTCAAAAAGCCTGAAATATTCTCTGAGTTTCTTCAACATGCCCGGTCTTGGGAGCAGAGTTTCTTCAGAAGGCCTGAAAAATTCGATGAATTTCTTCAAAAAGCCCGTTTTTGGCAGCAGATTTCGCTTACGGCCATACCACGTTGAGAACGCCCGATCTCGTCTGATCTCGGAAGCTAAGCAGGGTCGGGCCTGGTTAGTACTTGGATGGGAGACCGCCTGGGAATACCAGGTGCTGTAAGCTTTTTAGTTTACTTCACTAATGTTCTAACCTTTTAAATAGCCCGTTTTTGGCAGCAGATTTCGCTTACGGCCATACCACGTTGAGAACGCCCGATCTCGTCTGATCTCGGAAGCTAAGCAGGGTCGGGCCTGGTTAGTACTTGGATGGGAGACCGCCTGGGAATACCAGGTGCTGTAAGCATTTTTGGTTTAAAAAAAAAAAAAAAAAAAAAAGAGTCCATGAGATTCTTCAAAAAGCCTGAAATATTCTCTGAGTTTCTTCAACATGCCCGGTCTTGGGAGCAGAGTTTCTTCAGAAGGCCTGAAAAATTCGATGAATTTCTTCAAAAAGCCCGTTTTTGGCAGCAGATTTCGCTTACGGCCATACCACGTTGAGAACGCCCGATCTCGTCTGATCTCGGAAGCTAAGCAGGGTCGGGCCTGGTTAGTACTTGGATGGGAGACCGCCTGGGAATACCAGGTGCTGTAAGCATTTTTGGTTTAAAAAAAAAAAAAAAAAAAAAAGAGTCCATGAGATTCTTCAAAAAGCCTGAAATATTCTCTGAGTTTCTTCAACATGCCCGGTCTTGGGAGCAGAGTTTCTTCAGAAGGCCTGAAAAATTCGATGAATTTCTTCAAAAAGCCCGTTTTTGGCAGCAGATTTCGCTTACGGCCATACCACGTTGAGAACGCCCGATCTCGTCTGATCTCGGAAGCTAAGCAGGGTCGGGCCTGGTTAGTACTTGGATGGGAGACCGCCTGGGAATACCAGGTGCTGTAAGCTTTTTAGTTTACTTCACTAATGTTCTAACCTTTTAAATAGCCCGTTTTTGGCAGCAGATTTCGCTTACGGCCATACCACGTTGAGAACGCCCGATCTCGTCTGATCTCGGAAGCTAAGCAGGGTCGGGCCTGGTTAGTACTTGGATGGGAGACCGCCTGGGAATACCAGGTGCTGTAAGCATTTTTGGTTAAAAAAAAAAAAAAAAAGAGTCCATGAGATTCTTCAAAAAGCCTGAAATATTCTCTGAGTTTCTTCAACATGCCCGGTCTTGGGAGCAGAGTTTCTTCAGAAGGCCTGAAAAATTCGATGAATTTCTTCAAAAAGCCCGTTTTTGGCAGCAGATTTCGCTTACGGCCATACCACGTTGAGAACGCCCGATCTCGTCTGATCTCGGAAGCTAAGCAGGGTCGGGCCTGGTTAGTACTTGGATGGGAGACCGCCTGGGAATACCAGGTGCTGTAAGCATTTTTGGTTTAAAAAAAAAAAAAAAAAAAAAAAGAGTCCATGAGATTCTTCAAAAAGCCTGAAATATTCTCTGAGTTTCTTCAACATGCCCGGTCTTGGGAGCAGAGTTTCTTCAGAAGGCCTGAAAAATTCGATGAATTTCTTCAAAAAGCACGTTTTTGGAAGCAGATTTCGCTTACGGCCATACCACGTTGAGAACGCCCGATCTCGTCTGATCTCGGAAGCTAAGCAGGGTCGGGCCTGGTTAGTACTTGGATGGGAGACCGCCTGGGAATACCAGGTGCTGTAAGCTTTTTAGTTTACTTCACTAATGTTCTAACCTTTTAAATAGCCCGTTTTTGGCAGCAGATTTCGCTTACGGCCATACCACGTTGAGAACGCCCGATCTCGTCTGATCTCGGAAGCTAAGCAGGGTCGGGCCTGGTTAGTACTTGGATGGGAGACCGCCTGGGAATACCAGGTGCTGTAAGCATTTTTGGTTTAAAAAAAAAAAAAAAAAAAAAAGAGTCCATGAGATTCTTCAAAAAGCCTGAAATATTCTCTGAGTTTCTTCAACATGCCCGGTCTTGGGAGCAGAGTTTCTTCAGAAGGCCTGAAAAATTCGATGAATTTCTTCAAAAAGCCCGTTTTTGGCAGCAGATTTCGCTTACGGCCATACCACGTTGAGAACGCCCGATCTCGTCTGATCTCGGAAGCTAAGCAGGGTCGGGCCTGGTTAGTACTTGGATGGGAGACCGCCTGGGAATACCAGGTGCTGTAAGCATTTTTGGTTTAAAAAAAAAAAAAAAAAAAAAAGAGTCCATGAGATTCTTCAAAAAGCCTGAAATATTCTCTGAGTTTCTTCAACATGCCCGGTCTTGGGAGCAGAGTTTCTTCAGAAGGCCTGAAAAATTCGATGAATTTCTTCAAAAAGCCCGTTTTTGGCAGCAGATTTCGCTTACGGCCATACCACGTTGAGAACGCCCGATCTCGTCTGATCTCGGAAGCTAAGCAGGGTCGGGCCTGGTTAGTACTTGGATGGGAGACCGCCTGGGAATACCAGGTGCTGTAAGCTTTTTAGTTTACTTCACTAATGTTCTAACCTTTTAAATAGCCCGTTTTTGGCAGCAGATTTCGCTTACGGCCATACCACGTTGAGAACGCCCGATCTCGTCTGATCTCGGAAGCTAAGCAGGGTCGGGCCTGGTTAGTACTTGGATGGGAGACCGCCTGGGAATACCAGGTGCTGTAAGCATTTTTGGTTAAAAAAAAAAAAAAAAAAAAAAAAGAGTCCATGAGATTCTTCAAAAAGCCTGAAATATTCTCTGAGTTTCTTCAACATGCCCGGTCTTGGGAGCAGAGTTTCTTCAGAAGGCCTGAAAAATTCGATGAATTTCTTCAAAAAGCCCGTTTTTGGCAGCAGATTTCGCTTACGGCCATACCACGTTGAGAACGCCCGATCTCGTCTGATCTCGGAAGCTAAGCAGGGTCGGGCCTGGTTAGTACTTGGATGGGAGACCGCCTGGGAATACCAGGTGCTGTAAGCATTTTTGGTTTAAAAAAAAAAAAAAAAAAAAAAGAGTCCATGAGATTCTTCAAAAAGCCTGAAATATTCTCTGAGTTTCTTCAACATGCCCGGTCTTGGGAGCAGAGTTTCTTCAGAAGGCCTGAAAAATTCGATGAATTTCTTCAAAAAGCCCGTTTTTGGCAGCAGATTTCGCTTACGGCCATACCACGTTGAGAACGCCCGATCTCGTCTGATCTCGGAAGCTAAGCAGGGTCGGGCCTGGTTAGTACTTGGATGGGAGACCGCCTGGGAATACCAGGTGCTGTAAGCTTTTTAGTTTACTTCACTAATGTTCTAACCTTTTAAATAGCCCGTTTTTGGCAGCAGATTTCGCTTACGGCCATACCACGTTGAGAACGCCCGATCTCGTCTGATCTCGGAAGCTAAGCAGGGTCGGGCCTGGTTAGTACTTGGATGGGAGACCGCCTGGGAATACCAGGTGCTGTAAGCATTTTTGGTTAAAAAAAAAAAAAAAAAGAGTCCATGAGATTCTTCAAAAAGCCTGAAATATTCTCTGAGTTTCTTCAACATGCCCGGTCTTGGGAGCAGAGTTTCTTCAGAAGGCCTGAAAAATTCGATGAATTTCTTCAAAAAGCCCGTTTTTGGCAGCAGATTTCGCTTACGGCCATACCACGTTGAGAACGCCCGATCTCGTCTGATCTCGGAAGCTAAGCAGGGTCGGGCCTGGTTAGTACTTGGATGGGAGACCGCCTGGGAATACCAGGTGCTGTAAGCATTTTTGGTTTAAAAAAAAAAAAAAAAAAAAAAGAGTCCATGAGATTCTTCAAAAAGCCTGAAATATTCTCTGAGTTTCTTCAACATGCCCGGTCTTGGGAGCAGAGTTTCTTCAGAAGGCCTGAAAAATTCGATGAATTTCTTCAAAAAGCCCGTTTTTGGCAGCAGATTTCGCTTACGGCCATACCACGTTGAGAACGCCCGATCTCGTCTGATCTCGGAAGCTAAGCAGGGTCGGGCCTGGTTAGTACTTGGATGGGAGACCGCCTGGGAATACCAGGTGCTGTAAGCTTTTTAGTTTACTTCACTAATGTTCTAACCTTTTAAATAGCCCGTTTTTGGCAGCAGATTTCGCTTACGGCCATACCACGTTGAGAACGCCCGATCTCGTCTGATCTCGGAAGCTAAGCAGGGTCGGGCCTGGTTAGTACTTGGATGGGAGACCGCCTGGGAATACCAGGTGCTGTAAGCATTTTTGGTTAAAAAAAAAAAAAAAAAGAGTCCATGAGATTCTTCAAAAAGCCTGAAATATTCTCTGAGTTTCTTCAACATGCCCGGTCTTGGGAGCAGAGTTTCTTCAGAAGGCCTGAAAAATTCGATGAATTTCTTCAAAAAGCCCGTTTTTGGCAGCAGATTTCGCTTACGGCCATACCACGTTGAGAACGCCCGATCTCGTCTGATCTCGGAAGCTAAGCAGGGTCGGGCCTGGTTAGTACTTGGATGGGAGACCGCCTGGGAATACCAGGTGCTGTAAGCATTTTTGGTTTAAAAAAAAAAAAAAAAAAAAAAGAGTCCATGAGATTCTTCAAAAAGCCTGAAATATTCTCTGAGTTTCTTCAACATGCCCGGTCTTGGGAGCAGAGTTTCTTCAGAAGGCCTGAAAAATTCGATGAATTTCTTCAAAAAGCCCGTTTTTGGCAGCAGATTTCGCTTACGGCCATACCACGTTGAGAACGCCCGATCTCGTCTGATCTCGGAAGCTAAGCAGGGTCGGGCCTGGTTAGTACTTGGATGGGAGACCGCCTGGGAATACCAGGTGCTGTAAGCATTTTTGGTTTAAAAAAAAAAAAAAAAAAAAAAAGAGTCCATGAGATTCTTCAAAAAGCCTGAAATATTCTCTGAGTTTCTTCAACATGCCCGGTCTTGGGAGCAGAGTTTCTTCAGAAGGCCTGAAAAATTCGATGAATTTCTTCAAAAAGCCCGTTTTTGGCAGCAGATTTCGCTTACGGCCATACCACGTTGAGAACGCCCGATCTCGTCTGATCTCGGAAGCTAAGCAGGGTCGGGCCTGGTTAGTACTTGGATGGGAGACCGCCTGGGAATACCAGGTGCTGTAAGCTTTTTAGTTTACTTCACTAATGTTCTAACCTTTTAAATAGCCCGTTTTTGGCAGCAGATTTCGCTTACGGCCATACCACGTTGAGAACGCCCGATCTCGTCTGATCTCGGAAGCTAAGCAGGGTCGGGCCTGGTTAGTACTTGGATGGGAGACCGCCTGGGAATACCAGGTGCTGTAAGCATTTTTGGTTAAAAAAAAAAAAAAAAAGAGTCCATGAGATTCTTCAAAAAGCCTGAAATATTCTCTGAGTTTCTTCAACATGCCCGGTCTTGGGAGCAGAGTTTCTTCAGAAGGCCTGAAAAATTCGATGAATTTCTTCAAAAAGCCCGTTTTTGGCAGCAGATTTCGCTTACGGCCATACCACGTTGAGAACGCCCGATCTCGTCTGATCTCGGAAGCTAAGCAGGGTCGGGCCTGGTTAGTACTTGGATGGGAGACCGCCTGGGAATACCAGGTGCTGTAAGCATTTTTGGTTTAAAAAAAAAAAAAAAAAAAAAAAGAGTCCATGAGATTCTTCAAAAAGCCTGAAATATTCTCTGAGTTTCTTCAACATGCCCGGTCTTGGGAGCAGAGTTTCTTCAGAAGGCCTGAAAAATTCGATGAATTTCTTCAAAAAGCCCGTTTTTGGCAGCAGATTTCGCTTACGGCCATACCACGTTGAGAACGCCCGATCTCGTCTGATCTCGGAAGCTAAGCAGGGTCGGGCCTGGTTAGTACTTGGATGGGAGACCGCCTGGGAATACCAGGTGCTGTAAGCATTTTTGGTTTAAAAAAAAAAAAAAAAAAAAAAGAGTCCATGAGATTCTTCAAAAAGCCTGAAATATTCTCTGAGTTTCTTCAACATGCCCGGTCTTGGGAGCAGAGTTTCTTCAGAAGGCCTGAAAAATTCGATGAATTTCTTCAAAAAGCCCGTTTTTGGCAGCAGATTTCGCTTACGGCCATACCACGTTGAGAACGCCCGATCTCGTCTGATCTCGGAAGCTAAGCAGGGTCGGGCCTGGTTAGTACTTGGATGGGAGACCGCCTGGGAATACCAGGTGCTGTAAGCTTTTTAGTTTACTTCACTAATGTTCTAACCTTTTAAATAGCCCGTTTTTGGCAGCAGATTTCGCTTACGGCCATACCACGTTGAGAACGCCCGATCTCGTCTGATCTCGGAAGCTAAGCAGGGTCGGGCCTGGTTAGTACTTGGATGGGAGACCGCCTGGGAATACCAGGTGCTGTAAGCATTTTTGGTTTAAAAAAAAAAAAAAAAAAAAAAGAGTCCATGAGATTCTTCAAAAAGCCTGAAATATTCTCTGAGTTTCTTCAACATGCCCGGTCTTGGGAGCAGAGTTTCTTCAGAAGGCCTGAAAAATTCGATGAATTTCTTCAAAAAGCCCGTTTTTGGCAGCAGATTTCGCTTACGGCCATACCACGTTGAGAACGCCCGATCTCGTCTGATCTCGGAAGCTAAGCAGGGTCGGGCCTGGTTAGTACTTGGATGGGAGACCGCCTGGGAATACCAGGTGCTGTAAGCTTTTTAGTTTACTTCACTAATGTTCTAACCTTTTAAATAGCCCGTTTTTGGCAGCAGATTTCGCTTACGGCCATACCACGTTGAGAACGCCCGATCTCGTCTGATCTCGGAAGCTAAGCAGGGTCGGGCCTGGTTAGTACTTGGATGGGAGACCGCCTGGGAATACCAGGTGCTGTAAGCATTTTTGGTTAAAAAAAAAAAAAAAAAGAGTCCATGAGATTCTTCAAAAAGCCTGAAATATTCTCTGAGTTTCTTCAACATGCCCGGTCTTGGGAGCAGAGTTTCTTCAGAAGGCCTGAAAAATTCGATGAATTTCTTCAAAAAGCCCGTTTTTGGCAGCAGATTTCGCTTACGGCCATACCACGTTGAGAACGCCCGATCTCGTCTGATCTCGGAAGCTAAGCAGGGTCGGGCCTGGTTAGTACTTGGATGGGAGACCGCCTGGGAATACCAGGTGCTGTAAGCATTTTTGGTTTAAAAAAAAAAAAAAAAAAAAAAAGAGTCCATGAGATTCTTCAAAAAGCCTGAAATATTCTCTGAGTTTCTTCAACATGCCCGGTCTTGGGAGCAGAGTTTCTTCAGAAGGCCTGAAAAATTCGATGAATTTCTTCAAAAAGCCCGTTTTTGGCAGCAGATTTCGCTTACGGCCATACCACGTTGAGAACGCCCGATCTCGTCTGATCTCGGAAGCTAAGCAGGGTCGGGCCTGGTTAGTACTTGGATGGGAGACCGCCTGGGAATACCAGGTGCTGTAAGCATTTTTGGTTTAAAAAAAAAAAAAAAAAAAAAAGAGTCCATGAGATTCTTCAAAAAGCCTGAAATATTCTCTGAGTTTCTTCAACATGCCCGGTCTTGGGAGCAGAGTTTCTTCAGAAGGCCTGAAAAATTCGATGAATTTCTTCAAAAAGCCCGTTTTTGGCAGCAGATTTCGCTTACGGCCATACCACGTTGAGAACGCCCGATCTCGTCTGATCTCGGAAGCTAAGCAGGGTCGGGCCTGGTTAGTACTTGGATGGGAGACCGCCTGGGAATACCAGGTGCTGTAAGCTTTTTAGTTTACTTCACTAATGTTCTAACCTTTTAAATAGCCCGTTTTTGGCAGCAGATTTCGCTTACGGCCATACCACGTTGAGAACGCCCGATCTCGTCTGATCTCGGAAGCTAAGCAGGGTCGGGCCTGGTTAGTACTTGGATGGGAGACCGCCTGGGAATACCAGGTGCTGTAAGCATTTTTGGTTTAAAAAAAAAAAAAAAAAAAAAAAGAGTCCATGAGATTCTTCAAAAAGCCTGAAATATTCTCTGAGTTTCTTCAACATGCCCGGTCTTGGGAGCAGAGTTTCTTCAGAAGGCCTGAAAAATTCGATGAATTTCTTCAAAAAGCCCGTTTTTGGCAGCAGATTTCGCTTACGGCCATACCACGTTGAGAACGCCCGATCTCGTCTGATCTCGGAAGCTAAGCAGGGTCGGGCCTGGTTAGTACTTGGATGGGAGACCGCCTGGGAATACCAGGTGCTGTAAGCATTTTTGGTTAAAAAAAATAAAAAAAAAAAAAAGAGTCCATGAGATTCTTCAAAAAGCCTGAAATATTCTCTGAGTTTCTTCAACATGCCCGGTCTTGGGAGCAGAGTTTCTTCAGAAGGCCTGAAAAATTCGATGAATTTCTTCAAAAAGCCCGTTTTTGGCAGCAGATTTCGCTTACGGCCATACCACGTTGAGAACGCCCGATCTCGTCTGATCTCGGAAGCTAAGCAGGGTCGGGCCTGGTTAGTACTTGGATGGGAGACCGCCTGGGAATACCAGGTGCTGTAAGCTTTTTAGTTTACTTCACTAATGTTCTAACCTTTTAAATAGCCCGTTTTTGGCAGCAGATTTCGCTTACGGCCATACCACGTTGAGAACGCCCGATCTCGTCTGATCTCGGAAGCTAAGCAGGGTCGGGCCTGGTTAGTACTTGGATGGGAGACCGCCTGGGAATACCAGGTGCTGTAAGCATTTTTGGTTAAAAAAAAAAAAAAAAAAAAAAAGAGTCCATGAGATTCTTCAAAAAGCCTGAAATATTCTCTGAGTTTCTTCAACATGCCCGGTCTTGGGAGCAGAGTTTCTTCAGAAGGCCTGAAAAATTCGATGAATTTCTTCAAAAAGCCCGTTTTTGGCAGCAGATTTCGCTTACGGCCATACCACGTTGAGAACGCCCGATCTCGTCTGATCTCGGAAGCTAAGCAGGGTCGGGCCTGGTTAGTACTTGGATGGGAGACCGCCTGGGAATACCAGGTGCTGTAAGCATTTTTGGTTTAAAAAAAAAAAAAAAAAAAAAAGAGTCCATGAGATTCTTCAAAAAGCCTGAAATATTCTCTGAGTTTCTTCAACATGCCCGGTCTTGGGAGCAGAGTTTCTTCAGAAGGCCTGAAAAATTCGATGAATTTCTTCAAAAAGCCCGTTTTTGGCAGCAGATTTCGCTTACGGCCATACCACGTTGAGAACGCCCGATCTCGTCTGATCTCGGAAGCTAAGCAGGGTCGGGCCTGGTTAGTACTTGGATGGGAGACCGCCTGGGAATACCAGGTGCTGTAAGCTTTTTAGTTTACTTCACTAATGTTCTAACCTTTTAAATAGCCCGTTTTTGGCAGCAGATTTCGCTTACGGCCATACCACGTTGAGAACGCCCGATCTCGTCTGATCTCGGAAGCTAAGCAGGGTCGGGCCTGGTTAGTACTTGGATGGGAGACCGCCTGGGAATACCAGGTGCTGTAAGCATTTTTGGTTAAAAAAAAAAAAAAAAAGAGTCCATGAGATTCTTCAAAAAGCCTGAAATATTCTCTGAGTTTCTTCAACATGCCCGGT
>CM038645.1:30273809-30312125 GCA_021554675.1 Leuciscus idus | reverse complement strand
TCTTTTGATTTCATTGACTTACAAGGTGGGTTTTCAAACACAGAGACAGTTAAAAGTATAAATTGATTTTTAATAAATGTAAACTAGAGAGATTATATGAGCTACAATATAAACGTACGTAAAAATGCACACAATAAAACAGACAAACATTTAACCAAACAGGAACATAAAACATTGCGTGGTCAGAATGAATAAAATAAAAGACAGAAAGAAAGAAAGAAAGAAAGAGAGAAATCGAGAGAAGAGATAGAGGGTAACTTAATTCACTGACCTAAGAGCTGGACACCTGAAATCAGCTTTTAGAGAGAGATAACGTTACTTGCAAGATTCTGTGCTCTTTCAGTGTGGTGCTGAAGAGGGGGCGCGCGTGTGCGCGTGTCCGGCTGGTTTGCGTCTAGCTTCGTCTTCTGGGTCGTTTCGCAAGACGATGTAAAGGCTCACTTGAATTTAACGTTACCGAGAAAGTTCAGATCATTTCCCTTGTGGAGGGGAAAGGCGTGTAGGAACTTAGTTGCAAAAGAACGGCAGCTTCTACATGACGCGGGCATGCGTCCCAGAGGAGAAGCCAAGGCCTGTCCAGCTGGTTGCGTTGGGAGGAGAAGCGCTGCGCGTGGAGAAGAGGAAGATGAGGGTTGAGAGCGTTGAGAGTTGAGAGATGAGAGAGAGAGTTTAAACTGAAGGTTCGGACTTGCGTGGAGGATGAATCGGATCTTCTGATCTGAAGCGGGAAGAGGTTTCTTTGTTTGTGAAGAAACCCCCCACTTTGACTGTCATGTGAGAAATCGAAAACAACATTCATATTTAGAAATATGGTATTTCCTGGAATAAATGCATATTATTGTACTTTGCAGTCAAGATTCGACTCCGACATGTTTTTCCCATTACATTGACACCTCGAATGACGTTTTTGCATGAAAGAAATACAGGGTTACATAATTTCCTCCCAATCACTAGCATAGTGATTGTGATTAACATAATAACGTTGCATAGATACCTCAGACATTATCTGGCCAATTATACACACATAAAAATACATATCAAAAACATTGTTATTGGATCACATGTGTGGAAATGTCTGGAATGTTGGCTTGCAGAAGAACTGGATGAGCTGCAGCTTTGGAGTCATAAAGTTTATGACCAGGTCGAGGTCGGGTTACAAGACACTATTGAGGAACCTTCTTTCAGTGAACCTTTAGAATTCAAAATTATACTCTAGCAAACCACACCTCTATTATAAGGCAAACTAACCACACATGCATAATGGAATTGTACATATATTTAAAAGAAATATTGCTTATCCTGAGTTACACACAAAGGTTGGTCTCTTGGTGTGTGTGTGTGTGTGTGTGTGTGTGTGTGTGTGTGTGTGTGTGTGTGTGTGTGTGTGTGTGTGTGTGTGTGTGTGTGTGTGTGTGTGTGTGTGTGTTTGTGTGTGTGTGTGTGTGTGTGTGTGTGTGTGTGTGTGTGTGTGTGTGTGTGTGTGTGTGTGTGTGTGTGTGTGTGTGTGTGTGTTGGAATGTCATGAGGCTGTAAAGTCACAGGGAGTCCATGCTGAAATGGGGGTTTTAGAGGGGATTCTCCAAAACAGGGTTCCCTATGTGACTCAAATGTCCCTCTGGGGAGCCACAAAGATGCAATTTTGACCGTTCAAGCAGACTTGAACAAACTCGTTGTCTAAGGAGACAACGAAGGATGTGTTTGGAGATCAGGCTTTACTAATTTGAACAGCATGTGACCGCATGTCATAGTCATTGTCGTTACAAACAAGAAGCTCAAATTGTTTAGGAACAGACATACTAAAAGATTTTGTGGCCTTAAAATCCTTATGTACATACATACAGACACCTCCACCCTTTTTTGCTCTATCACATCTAAAGACATTATAATCATTAATTGCAATAACATCATCACCATCAGAGGATTTAAGCCAGGTTTCAGAGCACACTAAAATGTCAGGTTTAGAATAATTTACCCACAAGTCTAGCATGTCAAGTTTAGGGATGATACTTCGGACATTAATGTGCATTAACCCAAGACCTTGTCTTGTATTAAAATCAGAGGGGCAATATGATGTTTGTAAAGGAGCTAATATAGGCAGATTACAAGTGCTTACATTGCTAAATAAATTAATAAGTATGAGATTATTATGCCTAGCATAACTAGAAAACACAAATGTATCTGTAGGTCTATGAGAAAAACGCTTTGAAATTATGGTAGGGATTACTTGCCCAGGATTTGAGGTGTTAGCCATTGTAGTACCACATCTAACCATTTGTGTATTAATTAATGAGCAGCTAATATTGTCAATATCCACCTTTGATTTAGATGTCCTAACAATGTCCCTTCAACTGATAGTGTTCAGAAGGAAGTCAATATGAGAAGACAGTAGGTGAGCCCCTTTTTCATTTGGATGACACCTATCGTGACTAAAGAGTTCATATTTTCCCCAAAAAGAATCGAAATTATAAACAAAGGGAAATCCATTATCTTGACAATAATTTTGTAACCATACATGGAGAGACCACAAACGGCTGAATTTCTCACCTTCTGTACGAAGAGAAGGAATAGGACCGGAAACAACAGGTAGCATCCCTACTTCTTGGATAAGGCCAAGTAGATTTATAAAGTCTTTCTTTAGACTCTGTGAGTTTCTGTCCATGACGTCATTAGAGCCAATATGAATAACAAATCGTTCTATGTTAGGGAGTTGCTTGTTTATTGTAGGAAATGCTGCAATTAAATCCTTTACCCTTGCTCCAGGATAACAAAGAATTCTGGCATTGGGGACTTTAACTTTGCGAACCATTGAACTTCCAGCAATAACTGTGCTTGGTGTAAGTTGAGTGCGACGAGGCACACCAGCTGCTGCAATTAACGTGTTGTTGACATTTTCTTTGGGCCGAACTGAGCAATCAACTTCACGAAGCCCAGGAGAAACACAAGGCGAAAACAAACCTGGGTCATCTCGCTCTCCACTGCACAATGCGCTTTCCCTGGATATGGCCGAGGCAGGATCCAATGCACCCGTGTTCACTTCCTGAGTATCGCACAGCGAAGCAAAGCGGTTATGAACTGGGACAGGATCAACCTCTGATATTGGAGATGGACGAAACAGGGACTTTCCAGGGGGTATTAAAAGAGAATTACCAGCTTTACGTTTTCTCCTTGTAACGTTCGTCCAGCTGTTGACCAACGGAGTGGAAGAGACAATTTTCTCTGGAGGTGAATCATCATCTTCAACCAGCGTAGAATTAATAGTAAGCAGTTGTTTCTGATGTCCTCGAAGTTTTGAAATTATAATATCTCTTTCTTGTATCTTTTTCTGTAGCCCGATTACCAATTCTTGTAGTTCAGCGATGCGCTTGCAGTTCTCACAAATAAATGTTTGCCCAACGGCAATTGGGCTATATTCAACATGATTAAAGACTTTACCCATTTGGCAGACGCCACAAGTAATTGCTTTAAAATCATCCAAAGTATTAAAAAAGTCATCCTCGTGGCAATGAGAGCCATCAGACAGGCGGCTTCTGGCTATATCACAATTCATGCTTTCTCAATCAACTCTGAGTTGACCTACTCTGAGTTAAGAGTTTAAGATCAACTGGCTCTAACTATGTGTTTAAGATCAACTGGCTCTATGTGTTTAAGATCAACTGGCTCTATGTGTTTAAGATCAACTGGCTCTATGTGTTTAAGATCATCTGGCTCTAACTATGTGTTTAAGATCAACTGGCTCTATGTGTTTAAGATCATCTGGCTCTATGTGTTTAAGATCATCTGGCTCTATGTGTTTAAGATCAACTGGCTCTATGTGTTTAAGATCAACTGGCTCTATGTGTTTAATATCAACTGGCTCTATGTGTTTAAGATCAACTGGCTCTATGTGTTTAAGATCAACTGGCTCTATGTGTTTAAGATCAACTGGCTCTATGTGTTTAAGATCAACTGGCTCTATGTGTTTAAGATCAACTGGCTCTATGTATTTAAGATCAACTGGCTCTATGTGTTTAAGATCAACTGGCTCTATGTGTTTAAGATCAACTGGCTCTATGTGTTTAAGATCAACTGGCTCTATGTATTTAAGATCAACTGGCTCTAACTATGTGTTTAAGATCAACTGGCTCTAACTATGTGTTTAAGATCAACTGGCTCTATGTATTTAAGATCAACTGGCTCTATGTGTTTAAGATCAACTGGCTCTATGTGTTTAAGATCAACTGGCTCTATGTGTTTAAGATCAACTGGCTCTATGTGTTTAAGATCAACTGCTCTAACTATGTGTTTAAGATCAACTGGCTCTAACTATGTGTTTAAGATCAACTGGCTCTATGTGTTTAAGATCAACTGGCTCTAACTATGTGTTTAAGATCAACTGGCTCTATGTGTTTAAGATCAACTGGCTCTATGTGTTTAAGATCAACTGCTCTAACTATGTGTTTAAGATCAACTAGCTCTATGTGTTTAAGATCATCTGGCTCTATGTGTTTAAGATCATCTGGCTCTATGTGTTTAAGATCAACTGGCTCTAACTATGTGTTTAAGATCAACTGGCTCTATGTGTTTAAGATCAACTGGCTCTATGTGTTTAAGATCAACTGGCTCTATGTGTTTAAGATCAACTGGCTCTATGTGTTTAAGATCAACTGCTCTAACTATGTGTTTAAGATCAACTGGCTCTAACTATGTGTTTAAGATCAACTGGCTCTATGTGTTTAAGATCAACTGCTCTAACTATGTGTTTAAGATCAACTGGCTCTAACTATGTGTTTAAGATCAACTGGCTCTATGTGTTTAAGATCAACTGGCTCTATGTGTTTAAGATCAACTGCTCTAACTATGTGTTTAAGATCAACTAGCTCTAACTATGTGTTTAAGATCAACTGGCTCTATGTGTTTAAGATCAACTGGCTCTAACTATGTGTTTAAGATCAACTGGCTCTATGTGTTTAAGATCAACTGGCTCTATGTGTTTAAGATCAACTGCTCTAACTATGTGTTTAAGATCAACTAGCTCTATGTGTTTAAGATCATCTGGCTCTATGTGTTTAAGATCATCTGGCTCTATGTGTTTAAGATCAACTGGCTCTAACTATGTGTTTAAGATCAACTGGCTCTATGTGTTTAAGATCAACTGGCTCTATGTGTTTAAGATCAACTGCTCTAACTATGTGTTTAAGATCAACTGGCTCTATGTGTTTAAGATCAACTGGCTCTATGTGTTTAAGATCAACTGCTCTAACTATGTGTTTAAGATCAACTGGCTCTAACTATGTGTTTAAGATCAACTGGTTCTATGTGTTTAAGATCAACTGGCTCTATGTGTTTAAGATCAACTGGCTCTAACTATGTGTTTAAGATCAACTGGCTCTAACTATGTGTTTAAGATCAACTGCTCTAACTATGTGTTTAAGATCAACTGGCTCTAACTATGTGTTTAAGATCAACTGGCTCTAACTATGTGTTTAAGATCAACTGGCTCTATGTGTTTAAGATCAACTGGCTCTATGTGTTTAAGATCAACTGCTCTAACTATGTGTTTAAGATCAACTAGCTCTAACTATGTGTTTAAGATCAACTGGCTCTATGTGTTTAAGATCAACTGGCTCTAACTATGTGTTTAAGATCAACTGGCTCTATGTGTTTAAGATCAACTGGCTCTATGTGTTTAAGATCAACTGCTCTAACTATGTGTTTAAGATCAACTAGCTCTATGTGTTTAAGATCATCTGGCTCTATGCGTTTAAGATCATCTGGCTCTATGTGTTTAAGATCAACTGGCTCTAACTATGTGTTTAAGATCAACTGGCTCTATGTGTTTAAGATCAACTGGCTCTATGTGTTTAAGATCAACTGCTCTAACTATGTGTTTAAGATCAACTGGCTCTATGTGTTTAAGATCAACTGGCTCTATGTGTTTAAGATCAACTGCTCTAACTATGTGTTTAAGATCAACTGGCTCTAACTATGTGTTTAAGATCAACTGGTTCTATGTGTTTAAGATCAACTGGCTCTATGTGTTTAAGATCAACTGGCTCTAACTATGTGTTTAAGATCAACTGGCTCTAACTATGTGTTTAAGATCAACTGCTCTAACTATGTGTTTAAGATCAACTGGCTCTAACTATGTGTTTAAGATCAACTGGCTCTAACTATGTGTTTAAGATCAACTGGCTCTATGTGTTTAAGATCAACTGGCTCTATGTATTTAAGATCAACTGGCTCTAACTATGTGTTTAAGATCAACTGGCTCTAACTATGTGTTTAAGATCAACTGGCTCTAACTATGTGTTTAAGATCAACTGGCTCTAACTATGTGTTTAAGATCAACTGGCTCTATGTGTTTAAGATCAACTGGCTCTATGTATTTAAGATCAACTGGCTCTAACTATGTGTTTAAGATCAACTGGCTCTAACTATGTGTTTAAGATCAAGTGGCTCTATGTGTTTAAGATCAACTGGCTCTATGTATTTAAGATCAACTGGCTCTAACTATGTGTTTAAGATCAACTGGCTCTAACTATGTGTTTAAGATCAAGTGGCTCTATTTGTTTAAGATCAACTGGCTCTATGTATTTAAGATCAACTGGCTCTAACTATGTGTTTAAGATCAACTGGCTCTATGTGTTTAAGATCAACTGGCTCTAACTATGTGTTTAAGATCAAGTGGCTCTAACTATGTGTTTAAGATCAACTGGCTCTAACTATGTGTTTAAGATCAACTGGCTCTATGTGTTTAAGATCAACTGGCTCTATGTATTTAAGATCAACTGGCTCTAACTATGTGTTTAAGATCAACTGGCTCTAACTATGTGTTTAAGATCAAGTGGCTCTATGTGTTTAAGATCAACTGGCTCTATGTATTTAAGATCAACTGGCTCTAACTATGTGTTTAAGATCAACTGGCTCTAACTATGTGTTTAAGATCAACTGGCTCTAACTTTGTGTTTAAGATCAACTGGCTCTAACTATGTGTTTAAGATCAACTGGCTCTAACTATACTTGGAGGAAATACTCCCTGGTTTATCATTCCAAACTTATTATTCAACCGTTGTGGTGGGGTAAATTTTTCCCGAGTTGTGACTTTATCTGTAGTAAATTGCCAATAAATTTTGGATTCATGGAAATTGGCTTTTAAGCATATTTTTCACTGAATAAATATATTGTATGGAATAATCAATATGTTTTGTATAAAAATAGGACCATATTTAACAAAGAATCTGCTGAAAAAAAACATAATCTTTATTTCAAAATTCATAGAGACCTGCGGAAATCTTATTAGTTATGAAAGATTAATTAAGGAAAACAATATTAATATTACGCGCATAGAGTTTTTGAGGCTAATTAAAGGTATATTACCTAAGCTTCTACATCTTATTAAATCATCCCTACAATACTCTCCATTAAAGGATGAAACTGCCTGTTTAATGATAGGTGGAATTGATTTGTTAAATAAAAAATGCAATAATATTCAGTATTAGGAGCAGTATTACTCCAAAAACAATGGCTTTATGGAAACAAATGTATCCTTCCTTATATTTGTGTAACATATGGTCTGCTCATAATAACTTTGTGATAGCAAATAAGGTTAAAGAAATTCATATTAAAATCCTTTACAATTTTTACCCCTGTAAGTTATTTTGATCTAAGTTTATGGATATTCAACCAGAATGTTCTTTTTGTGGATCTGAAAATGAATCTGTGCTTCATTTGTTTTCAGGTGTATCACAGTATCATTTTGGACAGAGATTTCAGTTTTGATTGTTACATCCTTTAATATCCTTTTTGATATTACAGAAGAAATGGTCTTATGTTTGCTTTCTAACACTGGTTCTGTTCTCTTAGATAACAGTCAAAGTCCTGTTCTTGCTCATATCCACAAATCTAAATGTACAACTTCGAAACCAAATTTTATTGTCTTTTTCTCTGAATTAAAAAGTCTTGCTGATTCATGTAAATTTAAAAGAAACTCAAAAGCAATTAAAACATTCCAGATATTAAATAAGATTATAAAGTCACCTGTGAACAGAGATGCCATGTTTAATGGAATGAATGTTATTTGTTGTTACTTGCAAAAAAATTCTTTATTTTTATTTTGCGTAATTAGAGCTTAAAAATAAAAGTTATGGTACAGTTTGTGTCAGATTTTGTTGCTGATTTGAAATATGTAATTAAGTTGGGAGTTCATCTAGCAGTTTTTGAGATGTCAGGATTCCCCCATTTAAATAGATAGGACTTGTTGATATTGTCCACTGGGCGAGCACTGTTAGCGTGAAGCGGGCTTGCCTGGCTACACTGGAACTTAGCGAGCTTGGGCGAATGGTTCAAACGTTTAATCAAGAACTGACGGATGATCCTGGGAGAAAGGAGTGTCTGGAAGTGGGAGTTTGGAAAGAGGTCAACTAAAAATGGAGAAGATGAAGAAGGCAGCGGGTAGGCACAACTATGTTGAGAATGGGTCAGAGTGGGGGGACACTGATGTGGGTGATAGTGAGGGAGGTATGGATATAAGTCAAGAAGGTGAAAAAAAGAGGGACAAGAGAGGAAATACCTTTTCTGGGATCAGTACAAAGAGGGCGAGGAATAATGAGGATTATGGGAAAGTAATAAAAGATAAAGGTACGGAAGGACTAGAATTTAAAATCATATTGAGATTTAGTGAGGAGAAGGGAATTTCGTCAATAAGTCCGGTGAAATTAACAACTGTATTGAGAAACCAGATCGGGGATATTGTAGTAGCCAAGGTGTTGAGAGATGGTAATCTAATGATAGGATGTAAAAATGAAGAACAGAGAGAGCGGGCTGGAAGGATTAAAGAAATTGGGAGGTTTAAAGTAATAAGTACAAGTCAAATTGAAAAAGGAAACATGTGGAGTAAGGGAGTGATATGGGGGGTGCCAGTCGGGGTCACAATGGAGGAAATCAAAGCAAATCTTAAAGGAGGAAATCTAAAAGGTGCTCGAAGGATGCAAATAACTCGGGAGGGAGTGAGGAAGGACAGTGAGCTGGTGATTCTGGAGTTTGAGGAGGAAGTGCTCCCAAAGAATGTAACACTAGGTTTTTTGAGTTATAGTGTAAGAGAGTATGTTCCAAAGCCAATGAGGTGTTATAACTGTCAAAGGTTTGGACATACAGCAATAACATGTAAAGGCAGAAGAAGGTGTGCAAGATGTGGAGAAGATCATGAGTATGGTCAGTGTAATCACGAGCAACCAAAGTGTTGTAATTGTGGGGGTAGTCATAGTGTGGCTTATGGTGGATGTGAGATGATGAGAAGGGAAATGGAAGTACAACGAGCTAAAATTCAAAATAAGATCTCATATGCAGAAGCTGTGAAAATGGTTAGTAAGAGTGATGAAGGAAACAGAGCTGAAAGACAAAATACAAAAGTACCAGACCAGGCAAAGGAGGGGATAGTAATGGTTGATCTAAAGAAGTTAGTCACTTTCATAGCAGGGGTGATAAATGCAACTATGGAGGTGAAATCTAAAACGGAGAGAATACAAATAATCGTAAAAGCAGCAGTTCATCACCTAGATATCAGGGAGTTGACATGGGAGGAGGTGAGGAATGAGCTAAGCAATCAAGCAAGCCAGGAGCAAGTAGGGACTGGATAGTATTAATAATGGTCCTCTTGCTACAATGGAATGCTAGGAGCTTAATGGCCAATGGACAGGAATTTAAAAAGTACATTGATGATCTTCCCAATAAACCAGACATTATTTGTGTACAGGAAACTTGGTTGAGACCAAATTTAGAATTCAGGTTGGATGGATATGCCTCTGTAAGGTGTGATAGGGGGGATGGAGTAGGGGGAGGATGTGCTACATTTATTGGAAATGATATTTCATTCAGAGAAGTGAGTGTAGGGGGGAAAGAACAAGAATATGTTAGTGTAGCGATATGGACAAATGAGGGAGAGTGTATAATTATAAATTATTATAATCCTTGTAGGAAATTAGAGCTGGGGCAGATAACACAAATAGTAGGGTTGGATGGTAACAAGGTGGTGGTATGTGGGGACTTTAATGCTCATAGTACGTTATGGGGAGGAGTAAGAACAGATGCAAATGGTGAGGTTATAGAAGAATTGCTAGAAGAGAGAAACTTGGTTTGTTTAAATGATGGGAGAGGGACTAGAATAGATGTGCATACAGGGAACATCTCAGCTTTGGATTTAACTTTAGTTTCTAGGAATTTAGCGGGAATATGTGAGTGGGAGCTATCTGAAGAATCATCGGTAGGTAGTGATCATTTTCCAGTATGGTGTAGTGTTTTATTGGAAATAAAGAAGGATCAAAGGGGATTAGTGGGGAAGTGGATATTTAGTAGTGCAAAATGGGAAAGATTTAAATATATGTGTGAGATAGAAATGGACAAAATAGATCTAAATGAGGAAATTGAGGAGATTGATAAAAATATTAGAACAACAATACTACAAGTTGCCAAAGAAACGATCTCTAAAAGCAAAGGGAAAATGAAAAGAAAGGCAGTTCCCTGGTGGACAGAGGAGTGTGGGAAAATAGTGAAAGAAAGGAATAAAGCACTCAGATTATTAAGAAGAACCCATAATTTTCATAATTTGATTAAATATAAAGAAACGCAAGCAAAGGTTAGGAAAATTATACGAAAAGCAAAAAAGCAAAGCTGGCAAACTTTCTGTGACAAAATTGGTAGAGCAACACCTGTTGGAGATGTGTGGAACATGATTAAGAGTATGCGAGGAATTAGAAGGGAATGGAAGTATCCAATATTGAAGATGGGGGAGGAAACAGCAGTGTCTGACCAGGAGAAGGCAGAGATGATAGCGAAGGCATTTACTCTTATTCATAGTTCCGATAACTTAACGGAGGAGGGCAAGAGAGGAAGGACAATGACAAGATTAGCATATGGAAATTATCTTGAAAGAAGGGAGGATAGTAATAGTATAATGGATGCGCAAATTACAATGGAAGAAATGAGAAGGGCAATTAAAAAATCTGGATTAACATCTCCGGGTAAAGACGATATCTGTTATGTAATGATAGAACATTTAGGTGTTTTAGCATCTACAAAGTTGCTGGGTTTTTATAATAAAGTATGGGATTTAGGGAAATTGCCAACTGGGTGGAAAGAAGCTATAATTATTCCTATCAGGAAACCAGGGAAAGATTTGTCAAGCCCAATGAATTATAGACCAATAGCACTTACGTCACATGTAGGAAAGATAATGGAAAGGATCATTACAGATAGATTATCCTTTTATATGGAAAGTAGAGGAATTTTATCACCTCATCAGAGTGGATTTAGGAGGGGTAGAGGAACGATGGATCCTGTTATGTGTTTGGAAACAGAGATAAGGAAAGCTCAAGTTAATAAAGAATCTGTAATGGCAGTGTTCTTTGATGTAGAAAAAGCCTATGATATGGTTTGGAAGGAGGGAGTAATGATAAAATTAAAAATGATAGGAATAGCAGGTAGGACATATAATTGGATTAAGGGATTCTTGGATGAGAGAAGTATACAGGTAAGAATTGGGACAGCGGTTTCAAGAAGATACATGGTAGAGAATGGTACTCCTCAGGGCAGTGTTATTAGCCCTATACTCTTTTCCATAATGATTAATGATGTTTTTTCACAAGTACAGGGGGATATCGGACAGTCACTGTTTGCTGATGATGGAGCCTTATGGAAAAGGGGAAGGAACATTAATCATATTAAAGGTAAAATACAAGAGGCAATTAATGTGGTGGAGAGATGGTCAATTGCATGGGGATTCAAGTTTGCAATTGGGAAAACCAAGACAGTATTTTTCACTAGAAAGAGAGGGGTTGAGGCCCAGGTAAAGATGTATGGGCAAGATATAGAACAAGTAAAAGTTTTTAGGTTTTTGGGTATGTGGTTTGATGATAAGTTAACTTGGAATGAGCATATCAGAAGGATAAATACCAAGTGTAAAAAGATAATAAATGTGATGAGATGCTTAACAGGGTCAGAATGGGGGGCAAGTAGGGCTGCTAGTAAAAATGTGTATATAGCATTGATAAGATCAGTATTAGATTACGGGTGCATTGCTTATGGATCGGCAGCAAAAACGTCATTAAAGAAGTTGGATGTGGTGCAAGCTCAAGCTCTAAGACTATGCTGTGGGGCTGTGAAAACAACTCCTGTGGCTGCTCTTCAGGTTGAGATGGGGGAAATGCCGTTGCACATTAGACGTAAGCAGTTAATGATGCACTACTGGATAAATTTACAAGGGCATTCAGGGGATCGACATCCAACAACTAAGATACTTCTCCCATGTTGGGAGAGTGAAAGAGCTAAACGGGGATGCTTTGCATGGAGATGTGAGGAAATAGCTGGAGACATGACATTAAATCAAGGTGGATATATCCCGACAGTGCCATTATCAGTGACACCTCCTTGGTTGTTTCCTCCAGTGTCAGTAGATTTATATTTCCTGGAAAAAATGCAGGGTCAAAAAGGATTTGGAAATATTGCAGAACTGGTGGAAGATAGAATTCAAAAACTATATCAAACATATGTTCAAATATATACAGATGGATCCAAGGATCCTATTACAGGGAAAGCAGGTTTTGGTTTTAGTATTCCTACATTGCATGTTTCTGGTAAGAGAAGGACGTCAGATCATCTATCAGTGTATACAGTTGAGATGTTGGCTATTGTAATAGCATTACAGAAGGTAGAAGAGTTACAAATTAAAAAAGTTATTTTATGTACAGACTCATGCTCGGCATTAATGTCACTGCAGTCATTTGCATCTAATAGCAGGCAAGATATAGTAAATGAGATCTATGAATCATTGTACAGAATTAAAAATATGAACATGCAGGTAACATTTATGTGGATTCCAGCACACAGAGGGATTAAGGGAAATGAAGATGTGGATACATTAGCAAAGCAGGCCCTGATGCAGGAGGAGGTCTTGTGCGTCTCACTCAGTAAGTCTGAAGCTAAAGGAATAATTAAACGAAATATCATTAAGGAGTGGCAGAACAGTTGGGATACAGGAAACACGGGGCGACATCTCTATATATTACAGCAAGTTGTGGGTACAGGAAGAATAGCCAGAAGAAACAATAAAGAGGAGAACATCTTGACAAGGCTAAGGGTAGGACATACTAGGCTTAATAAAACTTTGCACTTAATAAATAAGCACCCTTCAGGAGTGTGTGATCACTGTCAAATAGAGGAGTCAGTTGAGCATGTAATTCTTCACTGTCAAAAATTCTCTCAAGAACGGGAAGTATTACGGGTGGAAAGTAGAATGTTAGAACAGGAAGAATTAAGTCTAAAAAATGTTTTTGATATTGAAGTAGGGAAGTTATTCTGTTATTTGAGAGAAACTGGATTGATAAATAGAATTTAGGGTCATGAAATATTATTAGTATTATTAGTATTATTATTTTTATTTATTTTGTTTCTGCAAGGGAAGGAAAACTCTGGCCCACACTCCAACATAGTAGGTGGCGGTAATGCACCATAATGCTGGTTGCCACCCGCCATTAAACGTTACAAAGAAGAAGAAGAAGATATTGTCCACTGCCGGAACCGGAACCATCGGCAGCTGTTCGCGCTACACCGGGGGAGATTGGAGGTTGCGCTCTACACACACACATACATGGAAACGGATGCGAGGTGAGAGTGAATTATGCTCGTATTCGCTTTCATTAATGTTTTTATTTCTGGGTTGTGAACAGTCTTAACGTAATTGATGTATGTGTGCCAGTTTTGGTCTGTTTTAATCAACTGAACTATAAAAGAGCGTTTAACCAACCGCGAGTCTTAAGTTTGATATCGAGTCCAGATGAAAACATTCATAAACATTTTAGAGCATCCCGTTTCTACAGTCTATGGTCGTGATTCTGCTAATGAAGTAAAGAGACGTGCGTGTTTCAGTCACTCTGCTCTTTCCCAGACATTAGCTGATCTTCAGGATGTCTTCAGGGGTTCCTCATGGATTTCAGAGCAGTAAACAGGACTTCCGGTTCGGGCCGTGGACCGTCACCGCGGTCAGGACTCACATCATGAAGTCCAAAGATATCGAGAGGTGAGGGATGCTGGAGAAATCACATTTAACATTTACTCGCCCTGTTGATCCAAGCTGTTCTGGAAGATATTTTGAAGAATGTTAGTAGGAAAAGGAGCACCATTGACTTGTATAGTATGCAGAAAAAATACTATGAAAATTCTTAGTGTGTTCAGCAGAAGACAAACCCTAACCTTTAGAACATCTTCAGGGTGAGTAAATGGTGACAGAATTGAAATTTTTGGATGAACTGGCTCTTTACAGTTTTTCTCAGTCGCTTTGGTACATTTCTCGAATCATCCTCGACATTTGCAAAACAGTAAATGCATTTCTCAAAACACCGCGGATCACCTGCAAAAGCCAGTCTGGTGCTCAGAATCCTCAGTTCATCTCTCAAAAGAAAATATCTGTCAAGTGTCAGATGTCAGTGCCATCAGAATGACAAGTCCTTGTGTCGTTGTGTCCGGATAAGACAGCGGACAGTCACTGAGATGTACATGCGCTTCTTCTGTATGTCATATCCATTTCAAAAGTACACATGTACACACTACTGCACGTGAGTTATTGATTGAAAGAGACTGGTATAGGATTCACAGTTACACTTTTACTAGTGGTCTGACAAAAAAATAAACATTACAATATTATTGTGATATAGAAAAGAAAAAGAAATAAGGGCACAAAGGAGAAAATACCGCGTTAGAAAGGCAAACACAGTAAGACGCCTCAGGAGAGCTTCTGCTGTGTGTACGCTGGACAAGCGGAGGGTCATGAGAAGCTCTTGCAGAGAACTGGGTTCTCTTCATTAGTGACAGTCAAGATTCACCTGCACAATTCCTCAGTTCATGGCACATTTACAAAAAGTCAAATAGAAATGTGTAGAAAATAAGCTTGACAGTTTATGAAGACTAGATCAACCGTTTTACATTTAATGACTTATACGATGAACCAATGATTAGATGTTTTGAGGGGTTAGGCTATCACACAGAGAACTATTTAATACATTTTGAGCAACATGACATAAGCAACTGATAATGTACCTAACCTGACCTCTAACCTAACCTGACCTGTAATCTAACCTGTAACCTAACCTGACCTCTAACCTGACCTGTAACCTAACCTGACCTAACCTGTAACCTAACCTGACCCTTTCCTGACCTCTGACCCCTAACCTGACCTGTAACCTAACCTGACCTGTTACCTAACCCTGACCTGTAACCTAACCTAACCTCTAACCTAACCTGACCTGTAACCTAACATAACCTGACCCTTTCCTGACCTCTAACCTAACCTGACCTGTAACCTAACATAACCTGATCTCTAACCTAACATAACCTGTAACCTAACCTGACCTGTAACCTAATCTGACCTGTAACCTAACCTGACCCTTTCCTGACCTGTAACCTAACCTGACCCTTTCCTGACCTCTAACCTAACCTGACCCTTTCCTGACCTGTAACCTAACCTGACCTGTTACCTAACCCTGACCTGTAACCTAACCTAACCTCTAACCTAACCTGACCTGTAACCTAACATAACCTGACCCTTTCCTGACCTCTAACCTAACCTGACCTGTAACCTAACACAACCTGATCTCTAACCTAACATAACCTGTAACCTAACCTGACCTGTAACCTAACCTGACCTGTAACCTAACCTGACCCTTTCCTGACCTGTAACCTAACCTGACCCTTTCCTGACCTCTAACCTAACCTGACCTGTAACCTAACACAACCTGATCTCTAACCTAACATAACCTGTAACCTAACCTGACCTGTAACCTAACCTAACCTGACCCTTTCCTGTCCTGTAACCTAACCTGACCCTTTCCTGACCTCTAACCTAACCTGACCTAACCTGACCCTTTCCTGACCTGTAACCTAACCTGACCTGTAACCTAACCTGACCTGTAACCTAACCTGACCCTTTCCTGACCTCTAACCTAACCTGACCTGTAACCTAACCTAACCTGACCTGTAACCTAACCTGACCTGTAACCTAACCTGACCTCTAACCTAACCTGACCTGACCCTTTCCTGACCTGTAACCTGACCTGACCTAACCCTGACCTGTAAGATGTTTTAGAGGTTTGGGCGTATTCTTTGCTCGTCCGTGTTCCGCTCCGTCTCACAGAAAGCACATCTTTCGCAGTTTAATGCACTTTTAATAACTCCTGTTAGAATAAAGCTTGTCCCGCAGTCGACTGCATTTACCTTGGTCACGTCACATGATTTGGACGTGGAGTTTAGGCTTTGAGGGGTGAAAGACACCGTTTTAAAGGAAACGATGATCATTTTATCTTGATTATCATGTTTTCGTTGGAAGCCGAAATCGAAACCGAAACTAAACTTTGATTCATGGCAGAGCAGTGCTGCGAGTCACATGATGTAATCTGTGATCTAATCTGGCCAGTCAGTCGTTGCTGTATTCCAACATTATTACGAGCACATAAAAGACCAGGATCTCTCTGGGAGTAGATGTTGGATGTCTTGATGATGATGTGGATGTGGATGATGATGACGATGATGATGATGTATCGCAGGCTGGCGGAGGCGATGCACATGCCGGCTCTGCCAGAGATGCTGTTCGGTGATAATGTGTTGCGCATTCAGCACACCGACGGGTTTGGGGTCGAGTTCAACGCGATCGACGCTCTCAAACGTGTCAACAACCTGCAGGACTCGGTGAAGGTGGCCTGTGCGCAGGAGTGGCAGGACAGCAGGTACAGTGTGTGCTTCTCATGAGGGTCTGGAGAGAGGCTTTGATTCAGGAGAATCTGTGTGTGTTCAGGGCCGACTCGGAGCATTCCAAGGACGTGGTGAAACGCTACGATTGGACTTACACAACCGATTACAGAGGGACTTTACTGGGAGAACACATGCAAATCAAGGTATCTGTGCTTTAACACTCTAACCAGTGCATGTGGAGCGTCTCTTACTCAGAAGAGCTTGTGAACATTTCATATTCAACACTATTATTGATCTCCTGCATTGACACCATTACATGAGAACTGAACTGAGCTGGACGATGACGTCACTGTTTTCTCTAGAGTGGCTGTATATATATATATATATATACATAGGGAAGACAATCCAGCGCTCTGGGCAAAATAGGAACATGCGTTCAAATTTTTAAGAAAAAAAAAAGCCAATTTGATCACATATTGACCCCTACTGTAGATTTTTAAGCCCAGTTTATACTTCTGCGTTGACCTCCCGCCGTAGGCTGTGTGTTGCGCGCGTACTCTTCGCCGTACCCTGATGTGCACCTCTCCAAGCGCTGTGATTGGTCTGCTAGAACCTTCCCTCGGGTGTCACGCGCTCCCTCTACGTGTGTAATTGAGCGTCAACGCGGACAACGACGCAGAAGTATAAATGAAAACCAACATGTGATCTATAGCGTTGCGGCTCCGGCGCAGAAGTAGAAGTCAGCCTTAAGACGGGTGTAATGAATTAGTTGACTCAGTTTAAAACAGGACGTCTCTTGCTTCGGCTGCTGCAAGGCTAACTCTTCTTACTGGACAAATCCCATTTGTGACAGATTTGGTCTGAAATTTCGGCCAGTCCATTCAAACGATGGGTTATATGCACACCTTTCAGTCGGACTGATTTCATCCCAATTGATGAATCCGAACGTAGAGTTTACATGAACACTAAATAAAGTGATCGGGTGATGTGCGCGTCTATATGTCACGAGCTTCAGATCGGAATAGGTTTGTTTGACATGCGCTCACTGCACGAATATAGAGAGTTTCCCGCTTTTAGCTCATAACTATTCTCCCGCATTAGTTCTTTATTTAAACAGCAGACTTGATATCCGTCTCTGGTCGTATGAACCGTTGTGATAGTTCTTCACAAGTTAGAGACACTCGTGCTCGTCATGGTGCGGTGGCTCAGTTTGCCCAGCGCTTCCGCCGGCTCTGTGTGTGTGTATGTGTGTGTGTATATATATATATATATATATATATATATATATATATATATATATATATATATATATATATGAACTAAATTAATAACTTTTTTACAACAGAAATGAACCATCACTGAACTGACTTAAAGGGTTAGTTCACCCAAAAATGAAAATTCTGTCAGTAATTACTCACCCTCATGTTGTTCCAACCGCGTAAGACCTTCGTTCATCTTCGGAACACAAATTAAGATATTTTTGATGAAATCTGAGAGCTGATCACTTCTCCATAGGCTGCTAGGTGACTGAAACTTGCTGGCCCAGAAAAGTTATTAAAGAGATCATAATATAGTCCAAGTGACTACAGTGGCTCAATCTTAAGTATATCAAGCGACGAGAATACTTTTTGTGCGCAAAAACAAACAAAAATAACAACTTTATTCCACTATTCATTTCCTTCTCTCTGGGCCTCGTAGTGTTTTTGCGCAGCGCGTCTGTGTTATAAGTCATCACACACATGACCAGCGTCGGCCAATAGTGAGCCTACGTGGTGACGTGTAACACAGACGCGCTGCGCAAAAACACTACGAGGCCCAGAGAGAAGGAAATGAATAGTGGAATAAAGTCGTTATTTTTGTTTGTTTTTGCTAGGGTGAGTAATTACTGACAGAATTTTCATTTTTGGGTGAACTAACCCTTTAAGCTGGACTGATGCTATTTTCTTCTGGAAACATTATTCTCCTGTTATCTCTGTAAAGCTGCTCTGAAGCTCTGTGTTATAAGAAGCTCTGTGTTGTAAGAAGCGGTGTGTAAGTAACCGAGACTCGACTTGAACAGGTGACGCCAACCGCCGACCGCATAGACATGGAGAAGCTGAAGGCGCGAGAACAGATCCAGTTCTTCGAGGACGTGCTGCTGTTCGAGGATGAGCTTCACGATCACGGTGTCTCCATGATCAGTGTCAAGATCGTGAGTGTTCTCGGCTTGATCTGCAGATTTCTGCATTACTGGTGTGTGTGAACGCTGGTGTGTGTGTGTGAACGCTGGTGTGTGTGTGTGTGTGTGTGTGTGTGTGTGTGTGTGTGTGTGTGTGTGAACTAGGGCTGTCCCCGACTATGGATTTTCATAGTCGAATCAGAATCGTCAAGTCTTGCCTATAGTCGACTAATAGTCGAATCATGTGTATGGGGGCGGGGCTTTAACATTTCAAAGCCGCGATGTACAGAAAATCACACAAAGATATAGAAGAAAATGTATAAAAACATTTTGGATCAATAAAACTAAGAAATAACATTAATAACTCCAGAAAGTCCATACTGCAGACAGGATTTACATTTCACATGCAAAAAATAAATAAAAATTAAATCGGCCAAATTACCTGTGCGAGCAGGCTCTAAGTACAGCACAACATCGATGCACCGAAAAAATAAACAATTAATTAAATATGAACAGAATATACCTTTCTAATAAATAAAAATACAAAACGAAATGAATCAGAATCAAGTCACAAGATGAGCAAATGTGTGCAAAATGCCTAAAGTGCAGGGGAACATATATTCAAACATGTGTGTTTCAGAGAGTGATGTGTGTGAACGTTGATGTGTGTTTCAGAGAGTGATGTGTGTGTGAACGCTGATGTGTGTTTCAGAGAATGATGTGTGTGTGAACGCTGATGTGTGTTTCAGAGAGTGACGCTGATGTGTGTTTCAGAGAGTGACGCTGTGTGTGTTTCAGAGAGTGACGCTGTGTGTGTTTCAGAGAGTGACGCTGTGTGTGTTTCAGAGAGTGACGCTGTGTGTTTCAGAGAGTGACACTGATGTGTTTCAGAGAGTGACGCTGTGTGTGTTTCAGAGAGTGACGCTGTGTGTTTCAGAGAGTGATGCTGTGTGTGTTTCAGAGAGTGACGCTGATGTGTGTTTCAGAGAGTGATGTGTGTGTGAACGCTGATGTGTGTTTCAGAGAGTGATGTGTGTGTGTTTCAGAGAGTAATGTGTGTGTTTCAGAGAGTGATGCTGTGTGTGTTTCAGAGAGTGATGTGTGTGTGAACGCTGATGTGTGTTTCAGAGAGTGATGTGTGTGTGTTTCAGAGAGTAATGTGTGTGTTTCAGAGAGTGATGCTGTGTGTTTCAGAGAGTGATGTGTGTGTGAACGCTGATGTGTGTTTCAGAGAGTGATGCTGTGTGTTTCAGAGAGTGATGTGTGTGTGAATGCTTGTGTGTGTTTCAGAGAGTGATGCTGTGTGTGTTTCAGAGAGTGATGTGTGTGTGTGAACGCTGATGTGTTTCAGAGAGTGATGTGTGTGTGAACGCTGATGTGTGTTTCAGAGAGTGATGTGTGTGTGTGTGAACGCTGATGTGTGTTTCAGAGAGTGATGCTGTGTGTGTTTCAGAGAGTGATGTGTGTGTGAACGCTGGTGTTTCAGAGTGTGATCATGTGTGTGTTTCAGAGAGTGATGATGTGTGTGTTTCAGAGAGTGATGTGTGTGTGAACGCTGATGTGTGTTTCAGAGAGTGATGCTGTGTGTGAACGCTGATGTGTGTTTCAGAGAGTGATGATGTGTGTGTTTCAGAGAGTGATGATGTGTTTCAGAGAGTGATCATGTGTGTGTTTCAGAGAGTGATGTGTGTGTTTCAGAGAGTGATATGTGTGTGAACGCTGATGTGTGTTTCAGAGAGTGATGATGTGTGCGTTTCAGAGAGTGATGTGTGTGTGAACACTGCTGTGTGTTTCAGAGAGTGATGCTGTGTGTGTTTCAGAGTGATACTGTGTGTTTCAGAGAGTGATGCTGTTTCAGAGAGTGATGCTGTGTGTTTCAGAGAGTAATGTGTGTGTGAACGCTGATGTGTGTTTCAGAGAGTGATGTGTGTGTTTCAGAGAGTGATGATGTGTGTGTTTCAGAGAGTGATGTGTGTGTTTCAGAGAGTGATATGTGTGTGAACGCTGATGTGTGTTTCAGAGAGTGATGATGTGTGTTTCAGAGAGTGATGCTGTGTGTGTTTCAGAGAGTGATGCTGATGTGTGTTTCAGAGAGTGATGCTGTGTGTGTTTCAGAGAGTGATGTGTGTGTGTTTCAGAGAGTGATGTGTGTGAACGCTGATGTGTGTTTCAGAGAGTGACGCTGATGTGTGTTTCAGAGAGTGATGTGTGTGTGTGTGTTTCAGAGAGTAATGTGTGTGTGTTTCAGAGAGTGACGCTGATGTGTGTTTCAGAGAGTAATGTGTGTGTGTGTTTCAGAGAGTGATGCCCACCAGCTTCTTCCTCCTGCTGCGGTTCTTCCTGCGAGTGGATGGAGTGATGATCCGGATCAACGACACCCGTCTTTATCACGAGGCAAGACGGCAGAACACCAACTGTTGGATGCTTTAATGGTCAAATATGATTTTAGCTTTCTTAAACTTCATTGTTCTGCAGGCTGGAAGAAACCACATGCTTCGGGAGTTCAGCACACGTGAGAGTAAAATATCAGATCTTCAGGTGAGTGCTGCTCTAACCCTTACCTGAGAAATGATGATCGTTTACTCGCCTCAGGACATCCAAGACTCTCTCCTCAGACAGAGAGATTACAGCCAAACAAGTCCTGTCGTCTTTTACTCGCCCTCAAGTTGTTCTAAACCTGTATGTGATGGCACAACACCAGACCCACATCACTAACACTCACAAAACGCTGATTCATCCAGTCTTAGAGTGAGTCATTGAATCATTCATTCAACCAAATTTTTTTTTTTTTATTAGTTCGAATTATTCAATATTTTCTAAATCGACTGAAGCAATTAACATTTTTCCAGAACCTCTAGTTGTCTAATGTGTTTTCTCTTCAGAATCATGGGAAAGCGTGGTCTTGCTCATAGCCTGCTGGTAATCAGCTGCAACTACATTTTTTACAAAAAGAGACAGAATAAATATTTGATATTAAATATTTTACTTCATTTTCTTTAACACATTGGAATTGAAACTGGAAATCAATAACAATCATAATTAATAATCGGAATCTATAACATTCAAATGATCCCCACCCAGCATCACGGGTTTCTATTTACAGTGTGTTTTACAAGCGTTGAGGACTGTAGCCAATCACAATCATATCTGTCGAGCATGTGATCGCAGTGGCCAATCAGAGGTGTTCATGAGAATCTGCTTAACATTGCTGGAAATCCACACAAGCCTTTATTATAACCAGCAAAGTGTGAACACAATAGAAATAAGAGATCCACTGTACAATCAAGACTGTTTTTTTTCATTATAATGGGAGTTTGTGGAGAGAGCCTGTGCTTTAGTCTGGTTTATAAAGGACTGTATTATTACACACTCTCAATCTGAACACAAGTGTAGTTTATCATTCTGCAGTGTTGTGGATCGACAACCATATTCAGATTGAATCGTAAACCACTATGATTGACAGTGTCTGAGTGTCTGTCTATCTTTCTGTCTATCTATCTATATATAGATCTGTCTGTCTGTCTGTCTGTCTGTCTATCTATCTATCTATCTATCTATATATATATCTGTCTGTCTATCTGTCTGTCTATATATACACTCACCTAAAGGATTATTAGGAACACCATACTAATACTGTGTTTGACCCCCTTTCGCCTTCAGAACTGCCTTAATTCTACGTGGCATTGATTCAACAAGGTGCTGAAAGCATTCTGTAGAAATGTTAGCCCATATTGATAGGATAGCATCTTGCAGTTGATGGAGATTTGTGGGATGCACATCCAGGGAACGAAGCTCCCGTTCCACCACATCCCAAAGATGCTCTATTGGGTTGAGATCTGGTGACTGTGGGGGCCATTTTAGTACAGTGAACTCATTGTCATGTTCAAGAAACCAATTTGAAATGATTCGAGCTTTGTGACATGGTGTTCCTAATAATCCTTTAGGTGAGTGTATATATATATATAGAGAGAGAGAGAGGGAGATCTGTCTGTCTATCTCTCTATATATAGATCTATCTGTCTGTCTGTCTCTCTGTCTGTCTGTGTCTGTCTGTCTATCTCTCTATCTATATATAGATATATCTATCTATCTTTCTGTCTATCTATATCTATCTATCTTTCTGTCTATCTATATCTATCTGTCTATCTGTCTGTATATATCTATCTGTCTGTCTATATCTATCTATCTCTCTATATATATAGATCTGTCTGCCTGTCTGTCTATATCTATCTATCTCTCTCTATATATAGATCTGTCTGCCTGTCTGTCTATATCTATCTGTCTGTCTATATCTCTCTCTCTCTCTCTCTCTCTCTCTCTCTCTCTATATATATATATATATATATATATATATAGATCTGTCTATCTATATATAGATCTGTCTGTCTGTCTGTCTATCTATCTTTCTGTCTGTCTGTCTATCTCTGTCTATATATAGATCTGTCTGTCTGTCTATCGGTCTGTCTATATCTGTCTATCTATCTCTCTCTATATATAGATCTGTCTGTGTCTGTCTATCTATCTCTCTTTCTATATATAGATATATCTATCTATCTTTCTGTCTATCTGTCTGTCTATATCTATCTGTCTATATCTATCTATCTATCTCTCTCTATAGATCTGTCTGTGTCTGTCTATCTATCTCTCTTTCTATATATAGATATATCTATCTATCTTTCTGTCTATCTGTCTGTCTATATCTATCTGTCTATATCTATCTGTCTATATCTATCTATCTATCTCTCTCTCTATATATATAGATCTGTCTGTCAATCTCTCTATATATAGATCTGTCTGTCTGTGTCTATCTGTCTATCTGTCTATCTTTCTGTCTATCTGTCTGTCTATATCTATCTATCTCTCTCTATATATATATAGGTCTGTCTATGTCTCTCTCTCTCTATATACATATATATATAGACATATATATCTATCTGTCTGTCTGTTTAATTTTCTCACAGTTTTAGAGTAAAACATGTTTTTGAAAATATGTATTTGATATACATTTTTTTGCATATTTTTCTGTAACTTTTTATAAGTTCACTTTTTAAAACTGTTTTCACTTCTGCAATAATCAGCCAAGTGTCGTCTATGAAGAGAGATCAGACTTCAGTCTAAGTCTATGCTCAAAAAGTGAATAAATGGATTATAAATCCAGCCTAAATATAATTTGGTATAAAAAATTCCCTAAAAAAACAAAATATTAAATTAAAAACATTATCAAAGCTAAAAGGGGTGTTCGCCCCAGAGAGAGTGTGGCTCAACGCTCCAGCCTGGAGTTCCTGTAAGAGCTCGATCAGCTGGTCAGGGCTTTAACTGGGGTTTAAACACTAGTTTATTAGCACTGGTTAAACTGGCAGACAGTGTGTGCCACATTATTCTGGATCTGACTGATGTGTGTGTCTCTGTCCTTGACTTCACAGCACGTTCCTCCTGCGCTTTACACAGACCCCAACGAGATCGCACAGCATTTACCACTGAAACTCACCGAGTGTGAGAAACTGGAGCTCCCAGAGACGCCAGCGGGAACATCACAGTCTCCGCAGTGGCGGGAGTGAACACCGGACACAAAGACTCGTTCCCCCCTCCGCTATGATCACATCTGACACTGTGTGTAGAGTCTCATCCTGTAACGTTCGTCAAGGTGCAGAGTGTCTGCTTTGTAATGTAATGCTTGTTTGATCTGTTTGTCATTGGAGAAGATTTTATTAAAATGCTTTAAATGATTTTACTGGATTGAGAAAATATGTCTAGATGTTATGAGAATGAAAAATAATGACTTAAAGCTTGTATTAATGAGGAGGAACTCCTAATGCTGAACCCTGTCGGAGAAGATCGATGAGTTACGCAATCAGAAATATCCTACTTCCCACTTCTGAAGTCGTGATTACGAGCTGTTCAAGTGCTTTGCTCTCAGGAAGAACAGGAATCATGGAGGACACCAGGAAATCCTATTGAAGATCATTTTGAATAAAATGTTGCGTCCTGTTCACTTACAACCATATAACATTGACCACACTATCTAGATAGTCCGCTTTCTGTAAAATACAGGCTAATTTCACTGTGTGTAAAACATACAATAATCTTCAAATGATTATTCATAAATGTAAATGTGCACTACTTTAACATCAAGACATGGTGATGCAGCTGTTGTAAAGAACAGCAGTCACATCAGTCGTTCTCTCCTCCGCAATGTTTACAGTTTAGGACCCGAGCAACTCGGAAACTCGGGTATCAAAATGATCTCAGAGTTTCCCAGTGGTGGAGTGTTTGTCCAGTCCTACTGTCCTCCCCAGAGATTACGGTCACGGCACGAAAATACTGTTCTAACTTAATTTTGGAAAAACTTTATATTAACTGGCTTTCTATTAATGCAGCACAGTGAATGAGCCGTGTCTCCCAGTGTCTCCCATCAGTCTCCCAGTGGCTTACTGTCAGTTTAGTGTTCGTGATTCATTTACAGCAAGAAAAGATAACATGCTTTCATGTCCGATAACATTATTTTTGTCTTACATTTCATAATAAACTCAGACAAGCTCAGTACCGACTCGGTTTCCATCAGTTTATTTATTTTTTTCTGTGAATTTGAATGTGTGCAAAGGATTGTGGGTGAAGGATAGGATCGCGAAGGATACATCCGATGCATCCTTCAAAACAGGCCGAATGAAGGACTCGAAACGAAGGATCCTTCAAACTGAGACGGCCTTCAGCGTGACAGCCGAGATACGCAGCCTTGAGAAACACTATGACCTGAGAGGACGTTCATGTCCAGTTTCCGACCAGGAAACTCCTAGTTGGAAATTACTATCGGGAGTTGCCTAGACAGAAATTGGACACAAATGCCCTCTCAAGTCATATTTACTAATTTAATAATGAAAATAGCCTAAATCTGACTGGAATTCCAGCAAGCAGAGTATCTAGAGTGTAGTGAATGTTTATATTGTTGTCAGTAAACGGGACACTACGTTGTATTCAAAATTAAAATTCTTCAACATTTTATGTTTATGTTTATCTTTATTGTCTGTTCAGATTTACTGGTCAGAAATTAATCTTTGACACTGGCTTCGACAACATACAACCACATTACACACCACGTAATAAAACACATAATACATGCATAATAACTAGATGTACCGCATGGCGGTACAAAATATGACCGCCGCTCAGGCCTGCACTGGCTTTCCACAAAAATAAATGACGTGGAGCAATTTGGCTGTATTGCGTGTTTATGTATATACCTAAAAAAAAGTAGTAGTATGTGCATGTCTGTCTGTGTGTGTGTGTATGTGTGTGTGTTTGTGTGTGTCTGTGCGTGTATGTATGCGTGTCTGTTGTGTGTGTGTGTCTGTGCATGTGGATTTGTATGTGTGTGTATGGGTGTGTGTCTGTGCGTGTGGATGTCAGTGTGTGTGCATGCTTGCGTTTGTTTGTATTCCTGCATGTGTGTGTGTGTGTGACAGTATCATCCTAAACCAGCAACCCTTCGCTCAACACCACCATCTACAGGCCGATGAGTGTACAGTCACTAAATGTGCACATAAATGAATTTATTTTATACCCCCCCCATGGATGAAATTCTACGAAACTTAGCATACCCCCAGAGGATGTCAAGTTAATCATACACATGAAATATGGTGCAGTTCTGAACATCTCAACTGAAGATAGGGGCGATTAAAGCAGAATAATATTGCATTTTCATTTTTTATGGGAGGGGCGCAAATCACAAATGAGTGATTATGGGCTAGGTTGATGTGGGCCCTTAAGACCAACATACCATACAAATTTCTTCATCCTCGGTGCCACGGTTCAGGTAGTTATTTAGGAAAAACTGCATTTTTTGGGTTTGGGGGGGCCCAGCGCGGGGGGGGAGTGGCCCCCGGGGACCAAACAAAATGTTTCCGTAAAAGTCTAGTGGGGCCACATGCCCACCAAATTTCATGTTCCCTGGTGTTTCGGTGTCCCTGGTATCGTTGACGAAAAATTCAGTAGATGACAAAAAAAAAAAAAAAAAAAACTTTGACAATCCCTATATGACCGCTTTCGCTAGCTACGCTAGTGGCGGTCATAATTAATAAATACATGATTCAGTTAAATTGATACAATATGTGCATATTCACAATAACAAACCTAATTGAGAATCTGATTTAAAACAGTCACTGCCAATGGGACAAATGATCTTTTAAAAATGTTCTTTTTGGCATACGGTACGCGTAGCCTACGCCCCGACGGAAGGACCTCAAAACAGGAGTGGAGGGGATGAGTCTGGTCTGAATAAACCACAAACGCCCTTTTCTCTAGAAAATGTGAGAATAATTCTTGCAATGTGCTCTGTTTATGGCCGATAATCTTATTCGCTTCGTTAATTACTCGTGTTAATTTATTCTTCTGTTTCATTGTTAAATTGCCATACCATGAAACAATGTTATAAGTTAAAATGCTTTCAATCATCGATCTATATACGATAGTTAAGATCCTCCTTTCGATGTCGAAGTTTCGCAACTTCCTAAGTAGACTTAAACGCTGTCTTGCTTTCTTGTGTACATAGTCCACATTATCCTGGAACGAAAGTTTGTCATCAATGATTGTACCTAAATATTTAAAATTTGGTACTTGCTCTATCTTTACACCTTTTATAATAACTTGTTTGTATGGGAGGCCAACTGTACATTCCTTATTCTGATTTCCACAACATAATTCTTTTGTCTTCTCAATGTTCAATCGTAGATGACTGTTGTCAAACCATTGTACAATACTTTCAATATACTCAAAATAGGTGGAACAGTTCTTGTCTGTTTGGCAAGAAATTAGAACCAGATCATCTGCATATTTAATCAAGGTGAGATCATCCCTGTTACACCGAAGCTCATTGGTATAAACAGAGAAGAGCAAAGGGGATAATACACATCCCTGTGGTAACCCAGAATGTAAGACTATGCAGTCAGATGAAATTCCGTTAACACAGACTCTTTGGGGCCTATTACTTAAAAATGTATCAATCCATAGAATTAACCAGCTGCGTACACCTAAATCTCGCAACCTTTCTTTTAAAATTTGTGGCTGTACAGTATTAAATGCTGATGTAAAATCCATAAAGAACATTCTGACATGAGCATTTGTTTTATCTAAATGATGCCGGGCTTTATGAAGTAAGGTCTCTAAAGGGATTTTGCCTTTAAAGGGATAGTTCACCCAAAAATTTAAATTGTGTCATCATTTACTCACCCTCAAGTTGTTTCAAACCTGTATGAATTTCTTTTTTCTGCTGAACACAAAAGAAGATATTTTGAAAAATGTCTGTAACCAAACAGTTGGTGGACCCCAATGACTTCCATAGTAGGAAAAAATAACTGTTTGGTTACCGACATTTTTCAAAATATCTTCTTTTGTGTTCAGCAGAAAAAAGAAATTCATACAGGTTTGAAACAACTTGAGGGTGAGTAAATGATGACACAATTTTCATTTTTGGGTGAACTATCCCTTTAATAAAATTTCCCTAGGAAATAGCAAGAGTAAACCCGAGTAAACCTAGTGTCCACCATGATTCATATTCTTTCAGACATCAAAGCACTTGAACTGGACGAGCTCGTGAAATAGAAATCGGCATACGCCACATATTTTACTGTGATTATGGTTGCTACGATTATGAACTTGACTCAAAAATCCAGGAACGGTTTTTATAAATTTTCCACCCGGAGCGTTTGAAGTGTGACACCGTCTGTGCACGAGGGCCTGTGATGCTGTCGGTAAGGAACATGTTTGTCTGTACTTCCACTGCGAATAAGTTATTTTCTGCCATAAATTATGACGGACCCGTCTGTCTTATTTGGATAAGAAGTATACGATTAAATATCTTACTCGACTTTTATGTGTTAAATTATTTCGTCATTTTAAACATGTCTGGTTGTCTTAGTTTTGAAAGTTAAACCATAAATTAAAAAAAGAGGAAAACGAAACAACGCATTAATTTTAAGCTTGTCATTTATTTGCACTTTTTTGTTTCGTTTGCATTTTTAGATAATAGAATAATAATAAAATGTCAAATCATCAATTGCATTGTGAATTTTAATTTGACACTGCATTTTAAAATTACAATAAAAAGCAAAAGTTTTTGCACACCTTAATTCTACCTCATTCTGTCACTTGTGTTGACACTTTTCTATAAAGTGACTAAATTAAACTTGACTAATCGGTTATTTCGTGATGATGAATGCGTGAACTGAATGAATGGTTAAAAGCATGTCATTATTTTAAAGGTATAGCGGAGGATCTTTCCAAATTTTAGATAAGACCCGCCCTCTCCACTTTTTGAAAAGTTTGATTGATTCACCAGAATGATTGACAATTAGGAGGACCAATAGTTTAGACTACCCACCAGGAAGTAAAACATCCTCCGCTATACCTTTAAGCTTCATCTGTGCTGTACGTTAATAATGATCTTTAATTCTCACTCTAGTTTCTTCACAGTGGCAAGAATATATATGGGCATTAATTCTGCTTTCACGAGCTATTGGAATTGTTGTATAGTTTCCTAGTAGGAACTGGACACGAAGGTCGTATTTACTACTGGGAAACTCTGAGATCATTTTGATACCCGAGTTTCCGAGTTGCTCGGGTCCTAAACTGTAAACATGGCGGAGGAGAGAACGACTGATGTGACTGCTGTTCTTTTCTTTATTAGTTTTTCCACAACAGCTGCATCACCCTGTCTTGATGTTAAAGTAGTGCACATTTATGAATAATCATTTGAAGCGTATTGCTTATATACACAAAGTTAAAATAGCCTGTATTTGACAGGAATTCCAGAATAATCAGCAAGCTATCTAGACAGCGCAGTGAAGGTTATGAAGAGCATATTTATATTATGATATTTATGCCGCAGAGATGCCAAAGAAGGGCAGAAGAGAGAAGAAGTGTGATGGACAGAAGGAGGAGGAGGAGGATGTACCTGTGAAGCAGATGAAGATGGGGAACCCGCTGTGCTTCGACTCTCCGAGGGATTTCTTACAGAGTCTGATCAGTCCGGTCGGCCTGGACCAGTTCTTCCTTCAGTACTGGGAGCAGAAGCCACTGGTCCTGCAGCGCAACGATCCGGCTCTGGCCTCGTACTTCCGCTCGCTGTTCCAGCTGTCCGACGTCAGGCAGCTCTGCGCTCGCGGCCTGCGATACGCCAGAGACCTCAACGTGTGCCGCTGCGTCGACGGCCAGAAGAGAGTGCTGAATAAAGCAGGGAAGGTGAAGTTCAGCCAGCTGAAGAAGGACCTGGAGGAGAACAGGGCCACCATACAGCTGCACCAGCCTCAGAGGTTCAAGGTCAGAGCTCGCTTAAACCTGCTGCGCTCGTCTGAGGTCATGTGTGTTCACAGGTCACGTGTGTTCGCAGGTCACGTGTGTTCACAGGTCACGTGTGTTCACAGGTCACGTGTGTTCACAGGTCACGTGTGTTCACAGGTCACGTGTGTTCGCAGGTCACGTGTGTTCGCAGGTCACGTGTGTTCGCAGGTCACGAGTGTTCGCAGGTCACGAGTGTTCGCAGGTCACGAGTGTTCTCAGGTCACGTGTGTTCGCAGGTCACGTGTGTTCGCAGGTCACGTGTGTTCGCAGGTCACGTGTGTTCGCAGGTCACGTGTGTTCGCAGGTCACGTGTGTTCGCAGGTCACGAGTGTTCGCAGGTCACGAGTGTTCGCAGGTCACGTGTGTTCGCAGGTCACGTGTGTTCGCAGGTCACGAGTGTTCGCAGGTCACGAGTGTTCGCAGGTCACGTGTGTTCACAGGTCACGTGTGTTCACAGGTCACGAGTGTTCACAGATCACGTGTGTTCACAGATCACGTGTGTTCACAGGTCACGTGTGTTCACAGGTCACGAGTGTTCACAGGTCACGTGTGTTCACAGGTCACGTGTGTTCACAGGTCACGAGTGTTCACAAGTCACATGTGTTCACAAGTCACGAGTGTTCACAGGTCACGAGTGTTCACAGGTCACGTGTGTTCACAGGTCACGTGTGTTCACAGGTCACGAGTGTTCACAGGTCACGTGTGTTCACAGGTCACGTGTGTTCACAGGTCACGAGTGTTCACAGGTCACGTGTGTTCACAGGTCACGTGTGTTCACAGGTCACGTGTGTTCACAGGTCACGTGTGTTCACAGGTCACGTGTGTTCACAGGTCACGAGTGTTCACAGATCACGTGTGTTCACAGGTCACGTGTGTTCACAGGTCACGAGTGTTCACAGGTCACGAGTGTTCACAGGTCACGAGTGTTCACAAGTGTTCACAGGTCACGAGTGTTCACAGGTCACATGTGTTCACAAGTCACGAGTGTTCACAGGTCACGTGTGTTCACAGGTCACGTGTGTTCACAGGTCACGTGTGTTCACAGGTCACGTGTGTTCACAGGTCACGAGTGTTCACAAGTCACGTGTGTTCGCAGGTCACGAGTGTTCTCAAGTTCACAGGTCACGTGTGTTCGCAGGTCACGAGTGTTCGCAGTTCACGTGTGTTTGCAGGTCACGTGTGTTCACACGTCACGTGTGTTCGCAGGTCACGTGTGTTCGCAGGTCACGTGTGTTCCCAGGTCACGTGTGTTCCCAGGTCACGTGTGTTCCCAGGTCACGTGTGTTCGCAGGTCACGTGTGTTCGCAGGTCACGTGTGTTCGCAGGTCACGTGTGTTCGCAGGTCACGAGTGTTCGCAGGTCACGTGTGTTCACAGGTCACGTGTGTTCACAGGTCACGTGTGTTCACAGGTCACGTGTGTTCACAGGTCACGAGTGTTCACAAGTCACGTGTGTTCACAGGTCACGAGTGTTCACAGGTCACGTGTGTTCACAGGTCACGTGTGTTCACAGGTCACGTGTGTTCACAGGTCACGAGTGTTCGCAGGTCACGTGTGTTCTCAAGTTCACAGGTCACGTGTGTTCGCAGGTCACGAGTGTTCGCAGTTCACGTGTGTTCGCAGTTCACGTGTGTTCGCAGGTCACGTGTGTTCGCAGGTCACGTGTGTTCGCAGGTCACGTGTGTTCGCAGGTCACGTGTGTTCGCAGGTCACGAGTGTTCGCAGGTCACGTGTGTTCACAGGTCACGTGTGTTCACAGGTCACGAGTGTTCACAGGTCACGAGTGTTCACAGGTCACGAGTGTTCACAGGTCACGTGTGTTCACAGGTCACGTGTGTTCACAGGTCACGAGTGTTCACAAGTCACATGTGTTCACAGGTCACGAGTGTTCACAGGTCACGTGTGTTCACAGGTCACGTGTGTTCACAGGTCACGTGTGTTCACAGGTCACGAGTGTTCGCAGGTCACGTGTGTTCTCAAGTTCACAGGTCACGTGTGTTCGCAGGTCACGAGTGTTCGCAGTTCACGTGTGTTCGCACGTCACGTGTGTTCGCAGGTCACGTGTGTTCGCAGGTCACGTGTGTTCGCAGGTCACGAGTGTTCGCAGGTCACGTGTGTTCGCAGGTCACGTGTGTTCGCAGGTCACGTGTGTTCGCAGGTCACGTGTGTTCGCAGGTCACGTGTGTTCGCAGGTCACGTGTGTTCGCAGGTCACGTGTGTTCGCAGGTCACGTGTGTTCGCAGGTCATGAGTGTTCGCAGGTCAAGTGTGTTCGCAGGTCACGTGTGTTCGCAGGTCACGTGTGTTCGCAGGTCACGTGTGTTCGCAGGTCACGTGTGCAGACCTGCCAACCTGTACGCATTTTGCGTAGCGGATACGCATTTTGACTTCAAAGTACGCTGGTACGATTTGTCACTCTAAACTACGCAAAAACCTGGTAACGCCTCTGTGCACGCGCTGTCCTCAAATCAAGCTACAGCAAAAGAAGAAAAGTTTGACCAATCATAGCGCTGGGTTCATTCCCCAAATAGCAAGCGGGGATGATTGACAGATGCGTAAGGCCTATCATTAAAAAGAGACTAAAAATCGACACCAATAAAGATTCCCGCTCGATCCCCCTTCCACTCCCGCGGCCGCCGTCTGACTGATGTCATAAGCGAGGACAGTACAGTACGGTACTTCTGACTCCTGAAGGTAAACGGCCTGGGGTCAATGTGGAAAGTTGATTGTTGAGTTAACTTAATCTTATGGATTCGATGATCACACAGATCGCATGGATTATCTTAAAATACTCCGTTAAGTTATTCATGGTCACTCAGAAAAGAGGAAGACATCATTCAGTCATGCAAATAATAAAATGCTCAAGTAATGCTGAACTATAAATCTTGAAATCGCTATGGCTTAGTGATTATGAAAGTGCTGTGATTTGTGTATTAACGTTAGCCTACTGATAAGCGCGAGTCTGGAGAAACAGGCGTTTATTTATTCATTCATTCTCAGTGTTGAGAAACGTATGTATTACGTTAGTGTTGAGAAACGTATGTGTTACGTTATTGTCTTAATTATATCTAAAGTAGCCTACCTAATTATGTTACATATTTATTTTGTATGAAAACTAGCGCGTTAGTTACTTATGGATTAAAAAGTACCGTTGTATCAGTGCTGCGCGAGCTCTCTCACAAACATTGTAAAATTAAATGTCGATTTAAATTAAATGCCCCCCCTCTGTCGATACGCAAAAAAATTTTGCACGGTTGGCAGGTCTGCGTGTGTTCTCAAGTTCACAGGTCACGTGTGTTCGCAGGTCACGTGTGTTCGAAGGTCACGTGTGTTCGCAGGTCACGTGTGTTCGAAGGTCACGTGTGTTCGAAGGTCACGTGTGTTCGAAGGTCACGTGTGTTCGCAGGTCACGTGTGTTCGCACGTCACGTGTCATGTGTGTTCGCAGGTCACGTGTGTTCGCAGGTCACGTGTGTTCGCACGTCACGTGTGTTCGCACGTCACGTGTGTTCGCACGTCACGTGTGTTCGCACGTCACGTGTGTTCGCACGTCACGTGTGTTCGCAGGTCACGTGTGTTCGCAGGTCACGTGTGTTCGCAGGTCACGTGTGTTCGCAAGTCACGTGTGTTCGCAGGTCACGTGTCATGTGTGTTCGCAGGTCACGTGTGTTCGCAGGTCACGTGTGTTCGCAGGTCACGTGTGTTCGCACGTCACGTGTGTTCGCACGTCACGTGTGTTCGCACGTCACGTGTGTTCGCACGTCACGTGTGTTCGCAGGTCACGTGTGTTCGAAGGTCACGTGTGTTCGCAGGTCACGTGTGTTCGAAGGTCACGTGTGTTCGAAGGTCACGTGTGTTCGAAGGTCACGTGTGTTCGCAGGTCACGTGTGTTCGCAGGTCACGTGTGTTCGCAGGTCACGTGTCATGTGTGTTCGCAGGTCACGTGTGTTCGCAGGTCACGTGTGTTCGCACGTCACGTGTGTTCGCAGGTCACGTGTGTTCGCAGGTCACGTGTGTTCGCAGGTCACGTGTGTTCACACGTCACGTGTGTTCGCAGGTCACGTGTGTTCGCAGGTCACGTGTGTTCCCAGGTCACGTGTGTTCCCAGGTCACGTGTGTTCGCAGGTCACGTGTGTTCGCAGGTCACGTGTGTTCGAAGGTCACGTGTGTTCGCAGGTCACGTGTGTTCGCAGGTCACGTGTGTTCACAGGTCACGAGTGTTCACAAGTCACATGTGTTCACAGGTCACGAGTGTTCACAGGTCACGTGTGTTCACAGGTCACGTGTGTTCACAGGTCACGTGTGTTCACAGGTCACGTGTGTTCACAGGTCACGTGTGTTCACAGGTCACGAGTGTTCGCAGGTCACGTGTGTTCTCAAGTTCACAGGTCACGTGTGTTCGCAGGTCACGAGTGTTCGCAGTTCACGTGTGTTCGCAGTTCACGTGTGTTCGCAGGTCACGTGTGTTCGCAGGTCACGTGTGTTCGCAGGTCACGTGTGTTCGCAGGTCACGTGTGTTCGCAGGTCACGAGTGTTCGCAGGTCACGTGTGTTCACAGGTCACGTGTGTTCACAGGTCACGAGTGTTCACAGGTCACGAGTGTTCACAGGTCACGAGTGTTCACAGGTCACGTGTGTTCACAGGTCACGTGTGTTCACAGGTCACGAGTGTTCACAGGTCACGTGTGTTCACAGGTCACGTGTGTTCGCAGGTCACGTGTGTTCTCAAGTTCACAGGTCACGTGTGTTCGCAGGTCACGAGTGTTCGCAGTTCACGTGTGTTCGCAGTTCACGTGTGTTCGCAGGTCACGTGTGTTCGCAGGTCACGTGTGTTCGCAGGTCACGTGTGTTCGCAGGTCACGTGTGTTCGCAGGTCACGTGTGTTCGCAGGTCACGAGTGTTCGCAGGTCACGTGTGTTCACAGGTCACGTGTGTTCACAGGTCACGAGTGTTCACAGGTCACGAGTGTTCACAGGTCACGAGTGTTCACAGGTCACGTGTGTTCACAGGTCACGAGTGTTCACAGGTCACGTGTGTTCACAGGTCACGTGTGTTCACAGGTCACGTGAGTTCACAGGTCACGTGTGTTCGCAGGTCACGAGTGTTCGCAGTTCACGTGTGTTCGCACGTCACGTGTGTTCGCAGGTCACGTGTGTTCGCAGGTCACGAGTGTTCGCAGGTCACGTGTGTTCGCAGGTCACGTGTGTTCGCAGGTCACGTGTGTTCGCAGGTCACGTGTGTTCGCAGGTCACGTGTGTTCGCAGGTCACGAGTGTTCGCAGGTCAAGTGTGTTCGCAGGTCACGTGTGTTCGCAGGTCACGTGTGTTCGCAGGTCACGTGTGTTCGCAGGTCACGTGTGCAGACCTGCCAACCTGTACGCATTTTGCGTAGCGGATACGCATTTTGACTTCAAAGTACGCTGGTACGATTTGTCACTCTAAACTACGCAAAAACCTGGTAACGCCTCTGTGCACGCGCTGTCCTCAAATCAAGCTACAGCAAAAGAAGAAAAGTTTGACCAATCATAGCGCTGGGTTCATTCCCCAAATAGCAAGCGGGGATGATTGACAGATGCGTAAGGCCTATCATTAAAAAGAGACTAAAAATCGACACCAATAAAGATTCCCGCTCGATCCCCCTTCCACTCCCGCGGCCGCCGTCTGACTGATGTCATAAGCGAGGACAGTACAGTACGGTACTTCTGACTCCTGAAGGTAAACGGCCTGGGGTCAATGTGGAAAGTTGATTGTTGAGTTAACTTAATCTTATGGATTCGATGATCACACAGATCGCATGGATTATCTTAAAATACTCCGTTAAGTTATTCATGGTCACTCAGAAAAGAGGAAGACATCATTCAGTCATGCAAATAATAAAATGCTCAAGTAATGCTGAACTATAAATCTTGAAATCGCTATGGCTTAGTGATTATGAAAGTGCTGTGATTTGTGGATTAACGTTAGCCTACTGATAAGCGCGAGTCTGGAGAAACAGGCGTTTATTTATTCATTCATTCTCAGTGTTGAGAAACGTATGTATTACGTTAGTGTTGAGAAACGTATGTGTTACGTTATTGTCTTAATTATATCTAAAGTAGCCTACCTAATTATGTTACATATTTATTTTGTATGAAAACTAGCGCGTTAGTTACTTATGGATTAAAAAGTACCGTTGTATCAGTGCTGCGCGAGCTCTCTCACAAACATTGTAAAATTAAATGTCGATTTAAATTAAATGCCCCCCCTCTGTCGATACGCAAAAAAATTTTGCACGGTTGGCAGGTCTGCGTGTGTTCTCAAGTTCACAGGTCACGTGTGTTCGCAGGTCACGTGTGTTCGAAGGTCACGTGTGTTCGCAGGTCACGTGTGTTCGAAGGTCACGTGTGTTCGCAGGTCACGTGTGTTCGCAAGTCACGTGTGTTCGCAGGTCACGTGTCGTGTGTTCGCAGGTCACGTGTGTTCGCAGGTCACGTGTGTTCGCAGGTCACGTGTGTTCGCAGGTCACGTGTGTTCGCAGGTCACGTGTGTTCGCACGTCACGTGTGTTCGCAGGTCACGTGTGTTCGAAGGTCACGTGTGTTCGCAGGTCACGTGTGTTCGAAGGTCACGTGTGTTCGAAGGTCACGTGTGTTCGAAGGTCACGTGTGTTCGCAGGTCACGTGTGTTCGCAGGTCACGTGTGTTCGCAGGTCACGTGTCATGTGTGTTCGCAGGTCACGTGTGTTCGCAGGTCACGTGTGTTCGCACGTCACGTGTGTTCGCACGTCACGTGTGTTCGCAGGTCACGTGTGTTCGCAGGTCACGTGTGTTCGCAGGTCACGTGTTTTCACCGGTCACGTGTGTTCACAGGACGAGCTGTGGCGTATTCAGGAGCGGCTGGAGTGCTTCTTCGGGTCGCTGGTTGGATCTAACATCTACATTACGCCTCGCGGCTCTCAGGGTCTGCCGCCGCACTACGACGACGTCGAGGTGTGTGTCTGCTCTCGTTTGTGTAGCATCTACTGTCATGGTTTGCTTGTGTGCATGAGGAATAACTGACGTCCTGCTGGTGTTCGTTTCCATACGCGTGTGTATGGGTTCAGGTGCTGATCCTTCAGCTGGAGGGACAGAAACACTGGAGGCTTTACCAGCCCACCATCCCTCTGGCCCGCGAGTACAGCCTGGAGCCCGAGCATCGCATCGGCCCCCCGACACACGACTTCATCCTGCAGGTCAGTGACATCACAGGGTTAAAGGTCAATCAGCAGAGACGTGAGATGTGCTTGAGTGTTCTGCTCGTGTGTCTGTGGTTGAGGAGAGATATGATTGTATTAATGTATTAATGATTGTATAAATTTCATTTGATTTCTTGTAGGCTGGTGATTTGCTGTATTTCCCCCGGGGAACGATCCACCAGGCCGACACTCCTTCAGACGTGACTCGATCCACACACCTCACGCTCAGCACCTACCAGAACATGTGCGTCTCCACAGTTCACACACACATGATATATATATAGATATACATGTGTGTGTCTTTCAGGTCGTTATAGATGTACATGTGTGTGTCTTTCAGGTCGTGGGGCGACTTCATGCTGGACGTGTTTCCTGGGTGTGTGTTGGACAGCATGAGACGTGAACACGGAATGCGCTGCGGTCTTCCTCGTAACCTCCTCACGGTGAGCACACACACTCCTGTCTCACATACTCCTCTCTCACACACTCTCCTGTCACACACACACTCCTGTCACACACACACTCCTGTCACACACACACTCCTGTCACACACACACTCCTGTCACACACACTTCTGTCACACACACTCCTGTCACACACACACACTCCTGTCTCACACACTCTCCTGTCACACACACACACTCCTGTCTCACACACTCTCCTGTCACACACACTCCTGTCACTCACACTCCTGTCTCACACACTCTCCTGTCACACACACTCCTGTCACTCACACACTCCTGTCACACACACACTCCTGTGTCACTCACACACTCCTGTCACACACACTCATCTCACACACACTCCTGTCACACACACACACACTCCTCTCTCACACACTCCTGTCACACACACACACACTCCTGTCACACACACTCCTGTCACACACACTCCTCTCTCACACACTCCT
>CM038645.1:30241309-30266309 GCA_021554675.1 Leuciscus idus | reverse complement strand
TGATCAGAGCGTTCGTGAGCGGATTTCTTCTGCGCCATCGTAACCAATCATAGACGTTAATGCAGTGACCAATCACTGTTCACGGTGTAAATATGGTGCAAACCTAGCCTGGCTCCGCCCTCCTACGTACTTCCGCTCAATTTTCAATTCCCTTCAGTACTCCGTCTGGGTTTGACGTTGACGATGACGTTGATGTCGTGCGCTAGTCTGAGTTGTAGGGTTACTACATGACCAAACGTTAGCGATTGGTTATGGCAGATCTAGAGTGGCTCTGGGCAGATCCAATAGTTTTAAACAGAGTTCCCCGTCTTCAAGGAAGTTAACGCTTGTCAATGAAGAGTGGCCAGATTTTACTCTCTGTACAAATTAAATGTACAAGAGTCTGGTAGGACCAGGCTAGTGTAAACCCAGATCCATACAGAACCTTCCATACAGAAGACATTTGCTTTCCTGTTTTCCACCCCCTCTTTCTACCACAGGGACCATTTGGAGTTCCCAAAGGCACCGAGGGGCTGACAGTGATCAAGGCCTGTAGGCAGAGATGTGTGTACTTTGGGGGTCGATGAATTGTCACACCTTTAGCGGTGAATCTGTTCTATTAAAAGACATGGACGCTCCTACATCATTCTTTTTCAACCTTGAAAAGAAAAGCTCCCAACAAGAAACAAATGTATCATCTTCAATGGCCTGATGGGACTATAACGTCAGACCCGGTGGAAATAAAGAAGCTGGCAGTTAACTTCTACAAAAACCTGTATGACGCTGAGAACTGTGAAGTGGAGAGTGCTTCTGATTCGCTGAGTGATTTACCTCAGGTGGAAGAAGAGGGGAGAAAATCACTAGACAGTCAAATAACTTTTCAGGAGATTACAGAAGCAATGAAACGGTTATCAAGAGGACGTTCTCCGGGAATTGATGGACTTCCAGTTGAGTTTTACCAAGCTTTTTGGAATATATTAGGACAAGATCTGTATGAAGTACTCATTCAAAGCATCAAAAGTGGAACCCTTCCTATAAGCTGCCGAAGAGCTGTACTGTCTTTGCTTCCAAAAAAAGGAAATCTAGGTCTTCTAAAGAAGTGGAGACCAGGTTCTCTATTATGTTTGGACTACAAAATACTGTCAAAGTGTTTAGCAAATAGGTTAAAGTGTTATTTAGAGTTATTGGTTCAAAATGACCAGACGTATTGCATTCCCAAAAGGTCAATCATGGATAATCTCTTTTTATTAAGGGATGTAGTTGATTTTAACCAATTTAATCATTTAAACCTGGGTATTCTTTGTTTGGACCAAGAGAAAGCATTCGAACGGGTTGACCATGGGTATCTTCTCAAGGTTTTAAAACAATTTGGATTTGGAGAGAATTTTATATCTTATATTAAGTTGTTATATTCAAATGTTTTTGTGATGGTTAAAGCTGGTGGAGGATTAAGTGCACCAGTACCGGTGTCAAGGGGTATTAGGCAGGGTTGCCCACTTTCTGGACAATTGTATAGTCTGGCTATTGAGCCGTTGTTGTGTAGGATAAGGAGAGATCTGAATGGAATTTTACTTCCTGGTATAAATAGTAGTAGTAGGGTGTCATTATCTGCCTATGCGGACGATATCACAGTCTTTATCACGAGTCAAAATGACGTTGACATTTTAACGGAAATTATTAGAAAATATGAGAGGGCATCTTCAGCAAAAATTAACTGGGGGAAAAGTGAAGGGCTTATTATTGGTCAGTGGGGAGGGTTAGGACCTCCAACATTACCGGGTGGATTGCTGTGGGTAAGAGAAGGATTACACATTTTAGGTGTTTTTTTAGGAAATACAACATTTAAAGGTGCCATGTGGATTGTCTGGCAAAAAAATCAAGTCATACTCCACATTCCATACCAGATGGGGGCAGTATACCTCCATAAAGTGAATTGGTCTACTCTAGAGTAACAGACGAGAAACGGCATAGTCTCTATGCTCCGCCCCTACCTTCACAACAACCCTAGAGCCATAGCCGAAGCCTAATAGAGGACGTTTTGCCTCCAGAGGAACGTTGGGTGATGTCAAGTGATTTTGAAACATGACATCTTCAAGCTACTCCCCTTCACCTTTACCAGTGAATATGTTCATATTCGTTTTGTTCATATTACATTTTGAGTTGTATATACACATTGTTTGAATTAAATTAATTTGACAGACAGCATTCTGTCAACATCATTGGTCAACATCAGACAGTGCACGTGAACCGATCATCTCTACTATAGTAAAAAAAACACGAACACTGTTGAAAGATACAGTAGGCTACAAATGACCTGCTCGCGCCACAAATTGTTCTCCGTCCTTAGCGACCGAGTCATTGAATGTGAAAAAGCCGGCTGCTGTCGTCAGCGAGCAGCAATATTCAGACAACGAGGGCGCGTGCGCCGCGTTGATACCTCCGTTTCAGTTTCTCGAACCCGCGCAGTGCGGCGGTCAGAACACGGAGACCATTCTGCCCCTAGCTATGCGTGCGAAAGCATGGGAAGCGATCCCGGGCGTGTCAGAATGGGTGCTGAACGTTGTAAAACAGGGCTATGCGCTGCAGTTCGCTCGCCGTCCCCCGCGCTTTCGAGCCCGGACTGTGACGAGCGGTCCTTTTCTTATCTGATTTGATTTGTGCTTCAGAGCGCGGTTTTTTCCCTGCAGCGGGTGGTGGTGGTAGGGGTCTCTTGCCAAGGGCTTCAGCCATCCTTCCGCTCTCTTCCCTGAATTGAAATGAAGTAGTGGGCTGTACTTTCCACACGATTGACATCAGGTTCAAGTACGCCCACAAGCCGTGCGAGTTATTCGTGTATTGCAGGTTGGCTGGTGGTTATGTTGCCCGCATACCGCCTCCCATGGCCGAAACTGGTATTACGACACCTGTCGGGCCGTGGCTAGTAATGCTAATGCTAATTAAGGTTGATATCTCTGCAGCACTATAACTTGACATTTTTTTAATGACATCATCGCCCTTATTTCTTCTCATTCTTTTGATGCGTGTAGCTCATTTTTTGGATATTTTTACCTCAATTTTTACACATGGCACCTTTAAAGGAAAAAACTGGGAGGGAATGCTGGAGAAGGTGAACGCTTGATTGTCTAAATGGAAATGTCTATTACCACAATTGTCATACAGAGGAAGAGTTCTGGTGGTAAACCCCTGGCTGCCTCTATCTTGTGGCATAGACTCGTGGTACTGGAGCCACCGGATGAGCTGATCTGCAGGATACAGAGGACTTTTGTGAATTTCTTCTGGAGTGGAGAACACTGGATTCGTGCAGCAGGACTGTATCTTCCAGTTCAAGAAGGAGGCCAAGGTCTGGTGGACGTGAGGAGCAGAATCTGTGCTTTCAGAATCCAAGCAGCTCAGAGACTTCTCTACCACAAGGACTTGGTTTGGTCTCAGACTGCAAAGGCAATTCTTCAAAAAACTGGGGGTCTTGGATTGGATAGACATTTATTTTTAATGAACCTGGAGAAGATAAACATGTCTGAGCTTTCGAATTTTTACCGGACAATGTTGCATTCATGGAGAACTGTTTTTAAAGTTGAAAGAGAGGTTGATGAACCTGGGAACTGGGTTCTAGAGAAACCATTGTTTTTTAATCCAATGACTCAAACAAGACTTTTGTCTTCTGTAAGTGTAAGTGCATGCTTACAGAGAAATGGCATTGTCAAGCTGGGACACCTCTTGAATAGAGATGGATGGAAGTCGTTGGAGGAACTTAAAGAAATGACTGGCTTAAGATCTTCACGCTTGACAGAAAGGTTGATGGAGGAGATTGTCAATACCTTACCAAGTAGTTACAGAGAGTACATTGGGAGAGGAACTTTGATGGACAAGACGAATGAACAGGAACTCCCAGGAATTAAAATCTCTCATCTTATAAAGACGGAAAATGAAGGTGAAGATGTGGAGTCAATTCTATCTTTTAAAACCCGCAGCTAGAATATTTTGAGTCTGCATCAAAAAAAGCAATATATTATTCTACAGTCAAAGTTTTACACCAGGACTCTCTTAAAGGACATTAGACCTCCAGGTGGCCAGGTGTGTTGAAGCCAGACTTCCTCGTGAGGGACAGGTGGAGAGTTAGGGTTAGGGTTAGGCCTGTATGGGTTAGGGCAGGGGTGGGCAAACTACGGCCCGCGGGCCACACACTGTTAGGCTGTTTAATCCGGCCCGTCGAGTATTTAAAAAATTGTCTTAAGATCGCATTCATTTTGCCTTTTTCTTGCAATACTTTGCGTTATATATATATATTGCGTTGCATATATTTGATAATCGGAATATCAGATATTTCATGCCATAGCTAACAAATGTAAAAAAGGAAAAATGACATAAAAGCAGATCATCATTCATTCAGCGCTGTTGTGGCTGCGGTGTGTCACGTAACAAGCAATGACGCGTCACCATGGAAACCAAACAGACAGCGACTTAAAAAGCCGGTGCGCATAGACGTTGCACGTTAATGTTTTTTCCTTTTTTGGAAACTCACAGAGAAAAAAAATGTTTGGTAACCGCTTGCACACCTGTTTAGTTTTTCCTTTGATTTGTCTGCTATTTAGTTTCTTTGCTCCTCTGGATTTGTGGATGTATCCTGATTGATTCCATTTACCGACCTTTATCGCCCGGCTTTCGACTACGCTCCCCTGTCTGCCATGTACAGAACCCGGTTTTGTTCATGAAATGTTCTGATCTGCCTTTGCTTTTTATGTTTTATTTTATTATACTTAAAAATAAATTTGTATATTCGTTTATTTCGTTTTTTTCCACAAATGTATGACTTTTGGAAGTGCAAAGTGATTGCCATATGCAGTTTTAATAAAGTTGAATTAATTTCTGTCATTTTTACTCTTCTAAGTGTACACTTGCAGGTGTTTTGTTTCTAATTTACTGTTAGGCCCATTAAATAATAATAAGGATAAACAATATTTAAAAAGTATAGGCTATAATTATCTAACATCTAACTAATTAAAAATTAACCTCAAAACATAACATGCTATATGGGGGATATCTAGCATAAAAAATTTATTGTCAGAATGTCGTCTCTCAGTTGTTGAATTTCGCGCAGACGTTGCCACAACGTAAATGTGTTTGCTCAGCCCGATCTCATGAAAGTGCGAATACCACGAATTGTATTTGTTGTAGCCTACTTATGATACGCAGTTTTCGCGTGCATATGATATGCACTTTATGGCGTGTAATAGGCACGCACTCCGCACCCCTAATCCTAACCAAGGGGTTTACAGTGCGTAGCATATGCACGCAAAAATCATTCTTGGCGTATAAATGGCACGAGAAATAAAATTTGTGGTATAGATAGGCACTTTCATGAGATCGTGTTTCATAATCTGCTACTGGGCCGGCCCTCTGTCAAATTTTAAAACCCAGTGTGGCCCTTGAGCCAAAAAGTTTGCCCACCCCTGGGTTAGGGTTAGGGTTAGGGTTAGGCCTGTATAAGCCTCCCATAGAGAAGCGCACTGCTGATCTGCAGTGGAGACTCACTCACGGGGCGATAGCTACGGACAGACACGTAGCGCACCTGAATCCAGCAGTGGGTGAACAGTGTAGGTTTTGTGGAATGGTAGAAGATTTGGAACATTTGTTTTTAAGATGTAATAGGTTGAAAGGTCTTTTTAATCTTCTTGATAGATGGTTTCAAGCATTTGATGAAAAATTCTTAAGCGTGTTTGTTAAACTACTTGATCGGAACTGCAAAGTTAGCAATTTGGAAGACGAGGAAGAATGAAGGGCTGAATCTTCTTAGTACTGATGCTGAGTTAATGTTCAAGAACCTTGTAGCTGGAAGGTTAAATATAGAGTTTGTATATTATAATCTTATAAAAAATGAGGGGTGTTTTGATGATATTTGGTGTCTTAAAAATGTTTTGTGTGTAATTGATGAGGGCCAGTTGGTTCTGAATTTTTTATTTATTTTATTTTGAGTATTTGATGATGTTGTGAATAATGTTTTTATAATGTAAATAATAAAGTCTTGTTAAACCTCTCTCTCTCTCTTTACCTCCTCTTTCCTCTTACTCTCTACACACTCTCTGTCTCTCTCTCTCTCTCTGGTAACATTTTACATATATGCTGGGTAAGATCAATGGTATAAGTTATCATCTCATACATCTATTTTGTAACTATTTTAAGTGCAATCATAACCATATTTTTGTCATTAAACCTTTTCAATTACAAATAATGTGCTAACTAGTTTTGATTTGGTATTGACTTACAATATCATCACTCTCTACAGCAACGCTCTCCCACAGATTAAGCTATTGTAACTGCGCTTATTTCCGTCGTTGGTATAAGTAGCAGTGGGTGGTAATAGACAAGAAATGTACAGTTTTTGCTAATAACGTTTCTTTAGTCATTCGGTAGTCTTGCAGGCTGAACCCCTGCAGGAAATCCACCCTTACACTGTTATTGTCATTTTTCACGATTAGTTCATCGTGATTGTTTTTTGAACTGACCTGTTTGAGAGGCTTCAGCGACCCGATGGTCTCCCAGCCGCTCAGATCGCCCCACACCGAATATTCTCCAGGCTGCACGAGCATCTGGCGGCCCTTGAAACGAGCGTATTCATACGCGACCCACCTGTGAGACGACAGCGTGTTCGTCAGCCTGACTGAGAGCATTATTATCAGGAACAGCGAGTAGTGAAGGAGCTCTTACAGGCCGCTGGTGACTCTCACAGACTGGCTGAAGAAGTGGCTCATGCTCTCCACGTCTGAGAAACACGTTTCTTCAAGGCCCTCGAAGCCGCTGAGAGAAAACAGACTCACGGACGGATCCGTGAAACTCTGAACCCAGAAACACATACCAATGTCACGGGAGGCATGTTTATTTCTTGTGTCTACTGTAATATGGCGATGTTTGCTGTCATCGACTCACGTATGGAATGGGCTTTAAAGACTTGATGGCGCTCGATAAACAGCCACAGGAAGTGAGGTCAGGGTAAAGCCCCTCCCCCAGGATATACTGGTTCCCAGAATATCCCTCCTCATCGAACAGCAGCCAGTTTCCTCGGATCACCCTGAAGGACGTGAAGCCTGTTACGCCACAGTCACTCTCAAACTCGCGGCTCTCTCCGCTGTACCGCGTCTGGCTGTAGGCTCGTAGCTGCACTCAGAGAGAAACACGTTAGCGGCGCTCAGAGAGAAACACGTTATCAGCGCTCAGAGAGAAACACGTTAGCGGCGCTCAGAGAGAAACACGTTAGTGGCGCTCAGAGAGAAACACGTTAGCGGCGCTCAGAGAGAAACACGTTAGCGGCGCTCAGAGAGAAACACGTTAGCGGCGCTCAGAGAGAAACACGTTAGCGGCGCTCAGAGAGAAACACGTTAGCGGCGCTCAGAGAGAAACACGTTTTTTACCGCGCTCAGAGAGAAACACGTTATCGGCGCTCAGAGAGAAACATGTTAGCAGCGCTCGCCGGACTCATTACCGAGTCCCAATTCAGAGGCTGCATCCTTCTGCATCCGCGAAGGTCGAACCAAGCGTTGTTAAACGAGACGGTCTAGCCCAGCGGTTTCAAACTGTGGGTCGCGGAGTGGGAAGAGGCGGGTCACGTGGTCACTATCGCCTGCAGCTAAACTTACATTTCAGTGAATGACACACACACACACAAACAGTCTAGCGTTGCACGATGTACTAACGTTAAATAGAAATCGCTATATTGTTTAGTCAGTGCGGTTTTTGAATCGTTGTGTTTCATAAAGCGAGTGTGCGACTTCTTGTGATAATTTTCAGCGTCTCAGAGCGGCTCGGTTCATTGAGCGCATTATTAACGAGAAGAAACTTGTTTACTCCAATCACTGCGCTGTATTCTGCATTCTGACGAATGGCTGATTTAGATCTGGGCTGCGATTCCCAAAGCATCGTGAGCTAGGCTGATCGTTGGTGTCAAACGCATCGTCTCTCGTCGTCTGTTCACCTCAGCGCTGTTGTCTATCAGAGTTATGGTCGTCGTAAGAGTGTGTTGTTTGCGTTCCCTTACACGCTTTTGGCTGCCTACCAAAAATATTTCACATGTACACGCGCGAGCACAAAAGTGTTTTCTGCCCTGAACACCACAACGAGTTTAACAACACTCGCAGCATAAATATTAGTATTGAAATTTTACAGTCCTAGGCCTACTATCAGATAAAATTATTAGTTTATTATTTTTTTATATTCAGATTTTTTGTCATATCAAACTTTTGGTTAAGATTAAGCTTACAGTAGACTACTTTTTCATTACTTTAAATTTGTTCTGCCATGTCTGTGTAAATCAGTTGAGGCCGCAGACTAAGACCATTCAGTATTATGGATAGATTATACTTGTCTAGGTGGTCCTGGAATGGAAAAGTTTGGGAACCCCTGGCGTAGCCTGCGGAGAACAGCTGCTGTTCACGAGTGCCAGTAACATTTATACTGGACTTTTATGAAAGTTATATTCACCTGTCTGAAAACAGGGTTCACAACCTATGTAAAACTGTGCATGTGTGATGCAGTGACGCTTCGAGTGACGCAGCCTCTGAATATTGTTAGCAGCAAATGAAATGCAAACATACCAAAAACTGTGGTTCCGCGATCCGAGACACTTCCTGTGGAGGAAAAGAGATGCACCAATGAAAGTCTGTCATGTGCCCTGTATCTACACACACTCTTCAGTTGAAGCGCGCTGTGTGTGTGTGTGTGTGCATGCGTGAGTGAGTGTGTGAGTGTGTGTGTGTGTGTGTACATGCTTGAGTGAGGGTGAGTGTGTGTGTGAGTGTGTGTGTGTGTGTGCATGTGTGAGTGAGTGTGAGTGTGTGTGCATGTGTGAGTGAGTGTGAGTGTGTGTGTGTGTGTGTGTGCGTGTGTGTGTGTGTGTGTGCATGCGTGAGTGAGTGTGAGTGAGTGTGTGTGTACATGCTTGAGTGAGGGTGTGTGTGAGTGTGTGTGTGTGTGTGTGTGTGTGTGTGTGTGTGTGTGTGTGTGTGTGTGAGAGAGTGTGTGTGTGTGTGTGTGTGTGTGTGTGTATGTGTGTGTGTGAGAGTGTGTGTGCGTGTGTGTGTGTGTGTGTGTCTCACCCTGTGAACGGCCCGCAGGGACTGAGCTGAGCTCTGGCCGTCGCCCCACTGAAGCTGCCCGGGATACTGGCCTTTCTCCAGAACATACTGATGTCCAGTGAAACACCTGCCGCTGTACGCCACCCACCTGAAACACACACACACACACACACACACACACACACATCAGACTCCTGCTGTCAGGAGCCCTTCACACAGAGGACCAGAACTTTAATGGTAACGACACAGAGAAACAGTATCACTGAGAGCTTGTGGATTTAAAGCGACAGCGCTCTTAGAATAAACGTCTGCTGGTGTGGGATATACTCTACCAGTCAAAGGGTTAGGATCGGTAAGATTTTTTATGTTTTTAAAAGAAGTCTCTCCTGCTCACCAAGTAATAAAGGCTCACCAAGGATGCATTTATTTGATTAAAAATACAAAAAAACAGTAATATTGTGAAATATTCTGATTTAAAACAGCTGTTCTCTGTGTGAATATACAGTAATTTATTCCTGTGATCAAAGCTGAACTTTCAGCATCATTACTCCAGTCTTCAGTGTCACATGAAACGCGGATAAAGAATCCTGAAAAAATCCTCATATTAGAATGATTTGTGAAGGATCATGTGACACTGAAGACTGGAGTAATGATGCTGAAAATTCAGCTTTGATCACAGGAATAAATTACACTTTACTGTATATTCACATAGAGAACAGCTGGAAACAGATTTACATTGGAATAATATTTCACTGTTTGTACTGTATTTTTGATCAAATAAATGCAGCCTTGGTGAGCAGAGACTTCTGTTAAACACTTCTAATCTTAGCGACCGCAAGCGTTTGAGTGTTAGTGTAGTTCTAGCTCTCGGTGTGAGCAGGCCTTCTCTCTGTGGCTCTGATCGCGGTTCTGAAACGCTTCCTCACGCTCCGCTCTTCACACTGATGCTGTCGGACTCCTGCAGATCCGGGACGTCCACACACACCTCGGTTTCCTCATCACAGCTCTTCACACACACCACTGGCTCCAGGAAATCCTGAGGGAACGTGACGGGTCATTAGCGAACACAAGATCCCTGATAAGGTCGCTCACATTGAGGCATTTCAATTATCTTTTCTCATCCACTTTTTCTCATTTTTAACTCCATAATACTTAAACGTGAAACATGACCTTGAGCAACAATACTGAGGTGAAGAACTAATGGACCTCTGGAGCATTTACACAAGCACAGGCCTGATGAAGGCCATGAGACATCAGGAACACTCACAGTCTGAATGAAGCGCAGTGATTGGATCGTCAGCTCAGCTCCTCCGAACAGTCGTGTACAGTCGCTGTATTCCCCCTCCTCCAGCACACACTGATGACCTCTGAACCCTTCACTGGAGAAGCACACCCATCTAACACACACACACACACACACTGAGTGTTTTTGACCAGCAGTGTGTTCATGTGACTGATGGAAGCATCAGCTGCTGTGTAAAGATGGAAACACACACTGGACGAGAAGCGTTTACAGTCACACTGCCGGCTGTATACAGAGCCTGTTATATTTTTCCATTAAATTAAATTATTAATGTATTATTCATGTGTTTAATAACTCCACACTAGGCTGAAAGATTGTGCATTTTCAGCAGAACGTTGTGCTGTTTGAATACCATCCGTTTCATGTAATAACACAGACTGGCCTTTCTCTGATCTATCAGACACAGAACTTCATCCTCATCTACGTCACTTTACTCCTGCTGACTCCTGCTGACTCCTGCTGACTCCTGCTGACTCCTGCTGACTCCTGCTGACTCCTGCTGACTCCTGCTGACTCCTGCTGACTCCTGCTGACTCCTGCTCACTCCTGCTGACTCCTGCTGACTCCTGCTGACTCCTGCTGACTCCTGCTCACTCCTGCTGACTCCTGCTCACTCCTGCTGACTCCTGCTCATTCCTGCTCACTCCTGCTCACTCCTGCTCACTCCTGCTCACTCCTGCTCACTCCTGCTCACTCCTGCTCACTCCTGCTCACTCCTGCTCACTCCTGCTGACTCCTGCTCACTCCTGCTCACTCCTGCTCACTCCTGCCTACTCCTGCTCACTCCTGCTGACTCCTGCTCACTCCTGCTCACTCCTGCCTACTCCTGCTCACTCCTGCTGACTTCTGCTCACTCCTGCTCACTCCTGCTCACTCCTGCTGACTCCTGCTGACTCCTGCTCACTCCTGCTGACTCCTGCTGACTCCTGCTGACTCCTGCTCACTCCTGCTCACTCCTGCTCACTCCTGCTGACTCCTGCTCACTCCTGCTGACTCCTGCTGACTCCTGCTCACTCCTGCTGACTCCTGCTGACTCCTGCTGACTCCTGCTCACTCCTGCTGACTCCTGCTGACTCCTGCTTAAAATCAACATTCACTGTTTTAGAATCTGCAGCTGAACGCCACGTGACCAGTGTGTGACGAGAGCAAACATGAACATGTCTGAACGTATCATTACACACACACACACACACACACACACATAAACTCACACTCTCTCTCACACACACACATACATAAATACTAACACACATATACACACACACACACATAAATACTAACACACATATACTCACACACATAAATACTAACACACATACACACACACACACACACACACACACACACTAACACACATATACACACACACACACACACACACACACATAAATACTAACACACATAAATACTAACACACATATACTCTCTCACACACACACACACACACACACACATAAATACTAACACATACTCACACACACTCACTTATATACTCACACACACTCATACTCACACTCATATACTCACACACACTCATATACTCACACGCTCATATACTCACTCATATTCTCACTCACATATACTCACGCGCTCATATACTAACACACTCATACTCACACGCTCATATACTCACTCACATATACTCACACACACTCATATACTCACACACTCATATACTCACAGTCATATACTCACACGCACATATACTCACACACTCATACTCACACGCTCATATACTCACACACTCATACTCACACACTCAAATACACTCATACTCACACGCTCATATACTCACACACACTCATACTCACACGCTCATATACTCACACACACTCATACTCACACGCTCATATACTCTCACACACTCATACTCACACGCTCATTTACTCACACACTCATACTCACACACATATACTCACACACACTCATACTCACTCACATATACTCACTCGCTCATATACTCACACACACTCATACTCACACACATATACTCACACGCTCATATACTCACTCACACTCATACTCACACACTCATATACTCTCACACGCTGATATACTCACACTCATATACTCACACGCTCATATACTCACACGCTCATATACTCACACGCTCATATACTCACACGCTCATATACTCACTCATTCACACATACTCATAGACACACTCACACTTACACACAAACACTTCCAGCCAGTCGTCACTACAGAAGTTCATCAATTTGCATAACAGCATCACTTGTTTCATGAGAATCAGAGACACACACACTCCCCCGGTGACCCGTAGAGAGGAGACGGCTGCGGGTCCCTCGATGTCCCTCAGACGGGGTGTGTGATCCAGCAGCTCCCAGCACTGACCCTGGAACTGTGGCTTCTCAAACAACATCACCTACACAGGAGACAGAAATCTCATCCGCTGATCTGAGAACAGCTCTGAACATCAGCATCTGTTTGAACATCAGCATCTGTCTGAACATCAGCATCTGTTTGAACATCAGCATCTGTCTGAACATCAGCATCTGTCTGAACATCAGCATCTGTCTGAACATCAGCATCTGTTTGAACATCAGCATCTGTCTGAACATCAGCATCTGTCTGAACATCAGCATCTGTCTGAACATCAGCATCTGTTTGAACATCAGCATCTGTTTGAACATCAGCATCTGTTTGAACATCAGCATCTGTCTGAACATCAGCATCTGTTTGAACATCAGCATCTGTCTGAACATCAGCATCTGTCTGAACATCAGCATCTGTTTGAACATCAGCATCTGTTTGAACATTAGCATCTGTCTGAACATCAGCATCTGTTTGAACATCAGCATCTGTTAGTCTGTCTGTCTTACCTTCGGGTCCAGAGGTCTCGTCACCCGCAGTCCAGCCTGAAACACAGGAGAAACAGCAGACGTTAGCTAGCGCTCGCTGCGGTCTTCACATCTGAGGCTCTCGCATCGCTTCAGACGACCTCTTTCTGTGTTACTAACGTGATGTTTACGGAGCACATTGCGAAGAGCGTGTCTGTGGTCGGGAAGGGGTGAATATGTACCAGTTTCACTGGCCGAATACTCTCCACACGGGACAGCAGGGAATCCTGGAGAACCGGCGTGATTCTCCCGTCAGCTTCCAGAACGGCAGACGAGCCGCTGAATCCAGGCTGATCAAACACCAACCAGCTGCACATCGAGGACACAAACACACACACATAAACCACTGCAGCACAACATCCGGCTGGGTTTAACGGCTTGCGGAAAATAAATAAATGTCAAAAGCATGTCCTTCGGTAGTAAGAGAAAGCTGCGAATTCCACTTTTTTAATCACTTTGCTAATCAAAAATGTTCAAACCTTGGATCCTGTTTCAAAGTTTGTGTTCTCGAGCTCCAAACACTGTTGTGAGTGAATGAACGGACAGAACACATTAAAAGTTTCTGTCTTCAGTTAGAACGGTGTGTGTTAGCGGCCGCTAAGTTAATAACTAATGATCTTCGCAATGGAAGTGAATCAATCAAAACTAACTTTATCTGGACAATAACTTATTCTAGATCTGCTGTAAAGCCTGATCTCTGGTACTGTAATCTCCTATTATCACTGTAAAGCTGCTGTGAAACATCTATATTGTTAAAGCGCTGTATAAATGAAAGTGACTTGACTTGGCTTTTTTGGCTAATTATTAATCCATAATAATTGTGTCTTTGGACGTGGTGGACTGGTGAAACGCTCCTGGTCTCTAACCTCGTGGCAATGCTAGAAACATTTCAAACGTCCAGTTTGTGATCAAGAAAATTACATTAAAAAAGGATGTTTTAATGGTTTCTGCCCAGATCAACTAAGATCAAACTTCCTGCTTGAAAAACCAAAACACATTTTTTGTGACAGATATGCACATCATCACTGAAAACACTAAAAGCACTCATGTGTCTGTATAATGAGTGTGTAGCAGGTCTGTGTTCGACTGGTTGTTGTCTCACACCCTCTACACTCCCACTTTCCCACAGTTTACACACACATTGAGCTCTGAGGTGTGAACGACCAGGCTAAAACGGGTTTCATGACACTCTAAAACTGGCATTTACTGGCGTTTCCTACCATCCGGTCCTGACGCAGAGGTCCGAGAGCAACACGGGCCCGTCCCGCTCCGTCAGGTCCGTCGCAGAATAAACACGGATCGGCTGAGACGTGCTGGGATACAGATGGATCTCTGGAACACTGTCATCCTGAACAAAACACACACTTTAACTCCAGCAGAGCTCATGAACACACAATACACACACAGTTCCAGATTCATGTCTGTTAGGTCACCTGACTGCTGGTTTATGTTTATTTTATTATCATAAAAGTTACATTGAACGTTCTCTGGTTCCCTGAGCCTTTGAGCTTGTTACAGTATGATTTATATTTCTGCCTCAGTGCAGTCTGAGCGGAACAGTGTTAGAATATAAAGGGTTTAAAAAAACACACACTACCAATAATAAACTCTCTTCATTAAACATATTAACATGTAAAGTCACAAAAAAAGTATGTGCTGCATGTCTTCAGTTTGGGGTAAAAATCAATGTCAAACACTGGCGTAAAACATGATAACTGGAGTGAAGACTGTATTGTCTTTAACCCTTTAATACCCAGTGTTTCCCAGCCCAAATGTCCAGTTATGGCCATGGATATAAGCCACAGAAATCTGATATGGCCAGGACTGGTTAACTCACCTACACTACACACATCTTGTGAACACAAAGTCCAAACTTAACAAAACTGGACATTTTCAGCATCTATGACAAATTAGGCAATAGGCAGCAAACAATTTAATAGAGACAGTTGAAATTCAGCATGCATGCCTATGTCACTGCTATGGCTGTTCATAATGAAATGTAATACACACGTACAGGGTGACTAGATCTGCAGAATCTGCCACAAGGTGGTGCTATAAGCAATGCATTTATATTCAAGTCTGTTGGAGGGCATAACTTGTCTCGACACCACAAGAGAGTTGCAGATCACAGCAGTGTTTCAGATACACACCATTCAAATATACAGCGCAACATGTTCAAAATCATATTTGTGTATAAAAACATTTCTAGAAATGTTTATTTTCTGCGTTTATACTCTATTAATGATATACTACTATAACCTATGGAAAGGCCTGAGAAAGCGGCAGCTCCTGATATACCTTCAGTGTCCTGACGGATCCCACAGACAGAACAGCACTGGGATCGGGATTGGGATCGGGATCAGTTCTGCTGGTCTTCACAGTCTGACCCTCCTCCAGAACAACACATGAGCCACGGTACCACGGATCCGCATACAGCAGCCAGCTAAACACACACACACACACACACACAATGAGAACATACATCATCATCTTAACAAGCGATACACAACAGCAGCAACACACACTCACACACAGAATTTCAAGGATGTTGCTGTGGAGACCAATAGAGTCTCACACTCCTTGTCTGAAGTGACTGAACAGAAAGCATTAAGAAACAAGCAGAAGAAATTCATCCACAGTCTGAATCATAATCACACACTGTCCGCTCGTTGTCCAGAGCAGAACTGAGCGCCTGATCCTGGTTTTCCTCTGTCACTGATGGAGTCTGTGTTCCTGTCACTGGAACACTCAATACTCAACATTATTATTAATGTTCAACATTATTATTGATCTGACTGAACCGAGCTGATGATGACATCACTGTTTTCTGCAGAGCAGCTTTACAGATGAAGTGAACTAATTCAATAATTGATTAACTTTACAGAGTTATTGAACTGAACCAACACTGAACTGACTTCATCATCATCATCATCATCAATCGGCTGCGAACAATACGGGTTTGCAGTCGGTCACAAGCTTTCTCCATTCTGTTCGATTACTAGCAGCTCTTCGCATCTCGTCAGCAGTTGGTTATGGGGCGCCGTTTGTAAAGCGGCTCACGCTGAAAATAACAGCAACATTTTGTCACATTTAGCTTCAAACAATGTTTAAAAAACTGGTATGAATTTTTGATGGTCACTTTTTACCACATTTACAACAATATTTGTCAACTTAGAGATATTTTAAATAGTTAAATCTAAATATTAAATGTTACACCTAAATGCTAAATCTAAATGTTAAATCTAAATGTTAAATATAAATATAAATGTTATATCTAAATGTTAAATCTAAATCTAAATGTTAAATCTAAATCTAAATCTAAATGTTAAATCTAAATCTAAATGTTAAATCTAAATGTTAAATCTAAATATTAAATCTAAATCTAAATGTTAAATCTAAATCTAAATCTAAATGTTAAATCTAAATGTTAAATCTAAATCTAAATGTTAAATCTAAATCTAAATGTTGAATCTAAATGTTTCGGGTGAAACTAAATATTTAACTAATATGCAAATTCAAAATGCCGGTAACCGGAAGTGCCAAAATAAAAGCTCAAGTGTGTGTTTATAGCATGGTTTATAGTGTCAAATAACGAATAAAAACCATCTCATAATAATAACTATAATATAACGATAATAACTACCTAAAATAATAAACACGTTTGGAGAAACTGTAGAGTTTCGTGATTAGAGTGATGACATGACATTCAGTCAAAGTGAGCCCCCTCGTGGCTGGCTATTATGGCTGCAGGTCATAAGTCCCGCACTTTTCATAAAAGTGACGCTAGCCTACTCTTCAAATACAGTTTCTCCAAATGTGTTTATTATTTTAGGTAGTTATTATCACGATAATCCATGTCCAAGAGTCCATTTCCTCGGATGAGATGGTTTTTATTCGTTATTTGACACTATAAACCATGCTATAAACACACACTGACCTCCTCGAGCTTTTATTTTGGCACTTCCGGTTACCGGCATTTTGATTTTGCATATTAGTTAAATATTTAGTTTCACCCTAAACATTTAGATTCAATATTTAGATTTAACATTTAGATTTAGATTCAACATTTAGATTTAGATTTAACATTTAGATTTAACATCTAGATTTAGATTTAACATTTAGATTTAGATTTAATATTTAGATTTAACATTTAGATTTAGATTTAACATTTAGATTTAACATTTAGATTTAGATTTAGATTTAGCATTTAGATTTAACATTTAGGTGTAACATTTAATATTTAGATTTAACTATTTAAAATATCTCTAAGTTGACAAATATTGTTGTAAATGTGGTAAAAAGTGACCGTCAAAAATTCATACCAGTTAAATACAACATTGTTTGAAGCTAAATGCGACAAAATGTTGCTGTTATTTTCAGCATGAGACACTTTACAAACGGCGCCCCATAGTTGGTGGCATGTCGTTGTTGATTAGTTTGCAGATGTATGTGTGATATAATGTGCGTGGCTTTCCTCGGCTTCGTTTGCCATGTCGTTCTTCGGGCGCATATAACACATATTTATTAATTTGGTAATTTAGGTCTCTTCTAAGTGAGTGGCCGACGAAGCGTAGCTGTCTTTGTTGGATTTGAAGGATAAGCTGGTTCTTTTCGACTGCTTCGTATACAGCTTTGTTACTTATTCGATCCATTTTCTTGATGCCAAGCATGATTCTGTAGCAACTGGTGGCGAAGCTGTTGAGTGAGTTTTGCATTTTCTGGTTGATGATCCAACTTTCGCAGCCGTACAGGAGGATGGAGATGCACGCTGTTTCAAAGATGTTTAGTTTGAGTTTGATTGGAAGAGTTTTTGATAGAAATACATCCTTCATTTTCCAGAATGCTCCCCACGCTTGTCCTTTTCGTGCTCTGATGTCTGCTTCGCTTGACGCGATGTAAGAGCCAAGATACTTGAAGTCTTTTGTCCACTCGATTTTTTGTCCGTCGAGTTCAATGAATTGATGTAAGTTGATCGGCATCTCTGGCCCGGCAAGCTCTTGGTTGCTAAATGCTTCCGTCTTTTTAATGTTGACCTCAAGTCCTACTCGTTTTGCCCACTTTGCTGTTGTTTTAAGTTGAGCTTGCGATTTTTCTAGATTTTGCTGCTTGTTGTTGTCGCCGCCCTCGAGCAGCGCAATGTCATCGGCAAAATCGAGGTCGAACAGTGAAGTGGCTGGATATCTCGATGATCTAGATAGATTCGTCATGAAGCCATGTGAGCCCGTTGATGTTGCATGCTCTTGTTCTGCTTTCTTTAGGACGAAGTCTATGACGATGATGGATAGAGAGGGAGCTAGTGTGTCTCCTTTAAGAACGCCAGTTGAGATGTTGAACTGTTCCGATAGCTTGCCCTCGACCATTACTTGACTTTTTGAGTTGTTGTAGATAGTGCGAATCACTCTTACAGTTTTATCAGGAATTCCGTAGTGTCGCAAGATGTCGAACATGACGTTTCGTATGAGCGAGTCGAATGCTTTCTTAAAGTCGACGAATATGATGTAGAGGTCTAGGTTCTTGTCGATGGCGCCCTCGATTATTCGTCTAAGTATGTGAACTTGTTCGGTGCATCCTCTTCCTCTTCGAAATCCTGCTTGATTCTTTCTCATGATGTCGTCGACTGGTTTTCTTATTCGATTAAGAAGAACTTTATTGTAGACTTTCGCCGCGATCGACATCAAGCTGATCCCTCTGTAGTTATTCATCAGTGTAAGATCGCCTTTCTTGGGCAATGGAACGATGAGACTGGTGGTGAATTGCTCTGGTGCTTTTTCTTGCATGTAGACATCATTGCATATGTTACACAGCTGTCTGACTGCGTGATGGCCTCCGTATTTGAGAGCTTCGGCGGTAATGGGGTAGTCGCAACCTGGTGATTTGCCATTTTTGAGTTCGTCTACGGCCATTTTGACTTCTTCGAACGTGAATGGGCCTATATCAATCTCTAAGTCTCTGGTAGCTGGCTCGATGTGTAGATGTTCCGTGACTATTTCGTTGTTCAGTAGAGTTTTGAAGTAATTTTGCCATTCGTCTAGCAGTTCCTTAGGAGAATTGATATCGCTACCATCTGTTTTCTTCATTTTATGCTTGTTTATTGATTTTGTTTTGCCGCTGATCTCATTGATAACTTCCCATGTGGTTCGTAGCCTGTTTGCTTTCGCAGCTTCCTTGAGACGCTCGAGTTTCTCTGATAGGAAGGCGATTCTGTCCTGCTGGTAAGACTCGAGAAGCTTTTGACTTAGATCATGGCACTCTTGCTTTTCTTTTTGGTCTCGTTTGGCTCGGTTTCGTTGGTCAAGTAAGTTTGTTGTTCGGCTTGAGACCCAGTTTTTAGGGGCTTTTTTCTTGATCAGACCGACTGTTGATTTAGTATTATATACGCTTATAAGTATGTGGTCAAGTTGTGCTCGATTTTTGTCATCGTTTTCCTTTCTGTTAGCGTCGGGTTGCCACGTCCAGATTTTAGACTTCTTGTGCGGGAATCTGAACTGAGCAGATCTTGTGTTTGTTGTCTCGCAGAACTCTACAAGTCTACTGCCATTGTCGTTTGTCTTCTCGTGTAGGGCATGTTTGCCTACTGCTCTCGGGTTCAATATACTGCTGTCGAGGCCGATTCTTGCGTTGAAGTCACCTGCGATGACAAGCATGTTGTGTGGTGGTACTTCTTGTGCGCACTTTACAGTTGCAACAATGACAGTTGTTGTTGGATTGCCAGCGAAATTCGCTTTCATTATTCTGTCTGACACTTTAGTTGTTGATGTCATAGTTTTGGCTGCTTCGCTGTTTGTAAGAAGACCGATTCCTCCGACATGATTTCCCTGAGATGTTTTTGTTGCTGAGCAATAGTCGAATCGCCATTCTTTATTGTTGTAGGTTTCTGTATAGGTATTGATGTTGTCTGAGGCTGGTAGTCTATGCTCTTGTACTGCTACAATATCTATATTTTTGTCTTCACAGCCATAGATGAGCTGGTGAAATCTTTCTGATTGTTCGAAAGTTTCAGGTGTTGAGAGTTTGCCGTCTTTGTTTGTTCTGCGTAGCGTTCGGACATTGTATGTTGCTACATTGGTTGTTTTATGATGGGAGAAGTGGCGGTGGGAAGCCGAGTTGGTAGTATTTTTGTTGTCCTGTGTTATCGCTGCGTTGTCAGGTGTATACACCGTCATGAGCGAATTAATCGCACAGAGACGCGACGAAGGCGGTTTGTTGCCCGGAATGGGTACTTCTTTTGTGACTTTCGAAGTAAAGACTTTCGAATTAAAATCTCTTTTACAGGCCAAGGTAGTAGTACAGTAAGACAACATTTTAAAATACAACAAATTCACACAAAAAAAAATCACTGTTTATTATTGACTAAAGCTGCTTTACAGCAGAACTCTGTTTGCATCACTGCATTTACATGTCATTTCCCAATGAAGCTGCTTTAAAACAACCTGTGCTGTATAAAGTGCAAACTCACTTTAAATAAAGGTTAAACACACACACACACACACACACACACACAGGACAGGAACACATACACTTAAGAAATATTTAACTCCATAAACCTTAAAGAACATCTCAACATCTGTGCGTCACGCCACTGTTTTATTCATAAATCTCTGGATCAAATCAGCTGCACCAGAACATTTTCACTGGAAAAGTTTACGAAAAACAAAGTTAAAAACACCCCGTGTGATTCCCACGCGCTCGAGCGCTGCTGAATAATGCAGAATAGTGCATTAGCGAGACAACATTGCAGAAGCTCTCAGAGCTCTTTTAAAACAAGCCAGAAAAATGGAGACAAAATCACTTCATCTATTAGACATGAGCTGCAGCGCACTTATACACACACACACACACACACACACACACACACACACTCAGTCTCTGTCTGAGAGCCAATGGGAGTCCACTTAGATTAAAAATGATGATATGAGCTCATTTCACGGACAGTAGCAGAACTGGACTGTAACAGCTCATCCATAAACACAGATCACTGTCAACTCAGACTCAGCCAGGAAGGATACTGTGTGTGTGTGTGTGTGTGTGTGTGTGTGTGTGTGTGTGTGTGTGTGTGTGTGTGTGTGAGTGAGAGAGTGTGTGTGTGTGTGTGTGTGTGTGTGTGTGTGTGTGTGTGTGTGTGAGTGAGTGTGTGTGTGAGAGAGAGTCAGTGAGTGTGTGTGTGTGTGTGTGTGTGTGTGTGTGTGAGAGAGAGTCAGTGAGTGTGAGTATGTGTGTGTGTGTGTGTGTGTGTGTGTGTGTGTGTGTATATGTGTGTGTGTGTGTGTGTGTGTGTGTGTGTGTGTGTTGTTTAAGCATTACAGTGAGATGTATTTTCTGATGGAAGTAAATATGATCACCATCCTCTCAGCGCGTGAAGCGTGGCTCCGTGAGCAAACCGATCCTTCCCAGTGTCCTCCACATCGTCGCAGATTTCTCTTCTCTCAGCGCTGAGGGACTGACCCTCGTAGACGAGCATCTGTGTTGGCAAAAAAACATCAGCAATGGGGACCAATAGACCACTGAGCACACGAGTTACAGACGACCTGAACAACAGCAGAAATACATCCTTTTCCTGTTATCACTGTAAAGCTGCTTTCAAACAATCTGTATTGTATAAAGTAAAAAAAATCGTTACCATTATAATCCTGACAATGCTGTACTGGCACAATCTAACAAGTGATGGACGTTTACATTTTAGAGTGTGTGCCTACTTTTACTTGCCTAAAGCCCTATTGGGCGATGCAAAGGAAATGCAGAAATCAGTTCAAAGTCTCAGGAGCTCAAACTGAACACAAACAACCATAAGATGCCTAATGAAGGACAGTCATAGAGAAGAACTTACTGGTGTCGGTCTAGGGTTGGCCTTTCCAAACCCTCTGTTCTCTTCCTGTGAGGACACAAAGAAAAAAAAGCAGTTTTTTACACATATATATAGACATATCTCATGTTAGACTAAAATCTTATTCTGCTTACCCTGACCATTGCGCTGCATCCACTACGACACACAATGCGTTTAATGTCTTGAGGTTCTTCATCACCTGATGGCATTAGTCTGGATTTCAAGTACTGATAGAAAGGAGTATTGGCATTCTTTCCAATATTACCCAGTGTGCCATCCCAGTCCTGCTGCTCCTGTATTCTCTCCGGAGCGTCATTAGCAGTGCGTTCAGTATCTGAGCTGTGCTCATGCTCAGCGTTCGGCTCCGGTTCGGCCCCGGTGAGCTGGCGGCTCAGGAGATTGCTGGAGTCCTCGTCATCTTCCTCACTGTCGTCTCCGCGGGAGTAGCGGTAGCTTGTCGGAGAGGCGCTGGAGGAGTCCTCGGCTGAACTGCAGATCACACTGGACTGCAGCTTCTCGCTGACGGACTGCAGGAGTGAGAGTATGGAGGAGGCCGGCTGCTCAACGCTCCTCTGCTCCTCCTCGGCCACTGGGGGGAACGGCAGCGTCTCCCGGCCCATGGCCTCCTCACGCACACACTCCTCCTCGTAGATGGGGGACAGGGAGAAGGGGTATGCTTTGGCTCGACGCGTGCTGGGACTGTGCATGGGCCCGGTGTCGTTCACGAACACCATGTCACTCTCTTCCTCCTCGCTGATGATGGCGAAGCCTCCGTCTACCTGGTGGAGGTCGAGATCGTGAAATCGGGAATGATGGGGAGCGAGAGCCGCAGTTCTGCTGGAACTGTCCATGGGGTCGAGGTGAATTCTCTGGCCTGAAACAGACACGGCTGATATACCTGGGTTCACACTGAGCTCTGGCTTCAGATGCTCCTCGAGTGTGGCGGGACTCAGGCTTTGGTCATCGGTGACGTCACAGCGAAACGCTCGGACTGAGACCCAATGAGAAGAATGGTGCTGCCCTCCAGAGCACTGGACTTCAGTCTCGCACGGCTGGACACTGCAATCTGTTCCAGCGCTAGAGTCACAAGAGATCGGTTCCTGTTGACTGCTCCCTGAATAAGGTGCTTCGGTCTCCTCAGATTCATGGCTTCGTATAGCTGGTGGCTGTTCTTTGATTTCTGACATCATATCGGAATCAGCTGTGTCCGATGCAAGACTGTGGCTAAAGTGGTCACTGAGAGTTACACTGAGAGTTTGGCTTTGTTGAAGACTATCCTGATGTTCTGCTGAAGCAGGAGTGAAGATGGAGGTGTCACAGGAACCATTCAGGTTGTTATTGCTCATTGCATTGTCTTTGGCTGTATCCTGAGGTCTCTTTCCCCCTTTATCTTTACATGCGGAGACGTCACCAGTGTGTTGCTCTCGTGAGAGAGACTCCTCTGTCAAAGCAGGTAGGAAGAGCTTGAAGTCTGTTTTATGAACAACATCCCTATGGCTTTGGAGATTTTGGGATAATGGCTCGTCATCGGCAGCACTGCTCTTACGGGAACCAGTTACATCCACATTTGTTTCCTCAACTAAATATTCAAGAACGGTCTGATTCTCATTTTGAGAGCCGACTGGAGCACAGGTAGTGGTGAGCTCGGAGTTAAGTCCCACAATGCCCCTGATGTCAGTGTCAGAGCCAGCAATGGACTCGTACCCTGAGGAGGGTGGAGACCTACAGGTTCCTGCTAGCTCTTCTTCCAGAACGACGGACAGCGTCTGGTCCGACAGCATCACACGAAACTGATGCTCTGCTTCAGTGCCTCCATCTCTACGACCATCTAACCCTTCAAACAGCACTGCCTCTGAGCCTTCATGAAGTTCACAGGTTAACAGTACGCCATGCTCCGTCTCAGATACTTCCATCTTCTGCAGGGAAGCAAGAGCATTTGTCAGGATGCTGTCCACCATCTTTTTAGACTCCAAACGTAGGACCTCTTCATCTACTCCAGAATCCACCACAGCCCGTTTCAGCGTGGACTCCTCCGGACGCTGGTGTGCCTGAGAATCCGGGGCTAGATCATCTGTTCTGTTTACGATTACTGATGGCTTTGGTTGCTCTGAGCTCTGTTCTGGAATGGGGAGTGTGTTGTGATGGACTGTGTAAGAGTTTGATTGTGCGTTTGATAGTGTCAGAACATTGGTGTCCGCCTCTAACGTAACACCCTGGGTAAGATGCTCCTGTCTGTGGTTAACCGGGTCATTCAATGGGCTTGGTTCTTCTGCTTGAGGAATTCTGTAGACATCTATGCAGGTAAGCAACCGGTCAGAGTCTGTAACATGAGGGAGTTGGTGGGCTGGAGTTAGTCCAGATTCAACAGTAGGAACCTCATCTAATAAGTCACTCTGGGTCAATCCATCCTCTATCTGTTGTGTCTGTGAAGGAGGTGCTTGATTTACTGCAGTGGGACATTCCTGACTATCAGAGTTCATTGTGTTAACAGAGGAAGAGGAGATCTCGTTGTCCTCATGGCTGTCGGGTTGAGTCGCCTCTTCTCCCTCAGAGATGGGCGAGTGAAGCTCGACTCGATGCTTCTTCTTTGGTTTCCTGACTTCCCTCAATCCACGGTACGTGCCATAAGTCACCACAGGAGGACAAGCTAGGTCATGACGTCTCTTCTCCTCAGAACGCTCTTTGGCGTTGATGTTTACGGCATCACTTCTATCTTCCTCGGTCTGTTCCTGAGGTCTGAACAGAAGAAAGACAAATACACACTAGTAAAGCTATCCCAGCACAATTCCACACACAACGAATGGATACATAAACAGGACAGACAACCAAACATTTGAGATATATTGAAACACACACTCATGACATTTGTATTGCTCTCTGTGTGTAATATTGCTGTTATGTAAAAGCAGAAAGTAAAACATTATACTCATTCAATATTCATAAGCAGCATCTACACAAAAGCATCTACTGCCTG
>CM038645.1:30181309-30236309 GCA_021554675.1 Leuciscus idus | reverse complement strand
TTTTATCGGCCGATATGAGCCTGTCGCAGATATATCGGCACCGCGTGTATGATGCAGATATGCCACCGATATGACATTTTCTTTATAGAACATATAATGCAGATGAAATGCTTGTAAATTGTGTAATTACATGGTCTGTCCAGCAGAGCGCGCTCTATTGTTTGCTGCTGGTGACCCAGGTCAGTGTAGTGACACCAGCCGACCCTCTTCAGTGATGAGGTCTCTTCAGACACGGTGTGAGATACACACACATTAGCTTCCACTCCACTGACAAGCTATGAAACATGGCTAGCTAGCTAATGTAGCAAACCAGTATGATAAGCTGGTTGTGAGAGTAAAAGACGGGGACATTGTTTATTTACTTTGTAGCATTGCGTTTCACCAGATGACAACGTAGCGTTGAATCACCATTCGACAGACTCAAGCCTCCACCGCACTGCTAACTAGTTAGCAACTTACCGCTAAGACACCGCTTGACTGATGTCGTTACAACATGATAAGGTTTTATCATCTTCTATTTTATAAGGTTCTATTTTGATAAGGTTTTGCCAGTGTCACTCATTTTATTGTTATTTTTGATACAACATTTCTAAATAAAAAGATGAAGTCATTAGTGAAGATTAAGCTACAGTATTTAGAAGATAATATAGAATAGAACATGCGATGCTAACTAGTTTGGTTCCAGCTCAAATCTCTCTCATTCTGTCACTCACCCTGAGTCCATGACATATCTCTGTCACATCATTATAAGAGTTTGATCACCACATCTGATCGATCATTGCAAAAGATGTGTTTATGTATATGCACTATATTGGCAAAAGTTTTGGGACGTTGGCCTTTACATGCACACAAACTTTAATGACATCCCATTCCTGATCTGTAGGGTTTAATATGGAGTTGCTCCACCCTTTGCATCTATAACAGCTTCAGCTCTTCTGGGAAGGCTTTCCACAAGGTTTAGGAGTGTGTTTATGGGAATTCTTCTTCTAGAAGTGCATTAGTGAGGTCAGACACTGATGCTGGACGAGAAGCTCTCAGTCTCGCTCTAACTCATCCCAGAACGCAGGAGTCCAGTTCCTCCACACCAGACTCCTCATCCATGTGTTTATGGACCTGCTCTGTGCACCAAACAACCCCACACCATCACCCCCCCCCCCCCCCCCACCAAACAACTCCACACCATAACCCCCCCTCCACCAAACAACCACACACCATAACCCCCCCCCCCTCCACCAAACAACCACACACCATAACCCCCCCTCCACCAAACAACCCCACACCATCACCCCCCCTCCACCAAACAACCACACACCATAACCCCCCCTCCATCAAACAACCCCACACCATCACCCCCTGTCCACCAAACAACCCCACACCATAACCCCCCCCCCCCTCCACCAAACAACCCCACACCATAACCCCCCCTCCACCAAACAACCACACACCATAACCCCCCCTCCACCAAACAACCCCACACCATAACCCCCCCTCCACCAAACCCCACACCATAACCCCCCCTCTACCAAACAACCACACACAATCACCCCCAAACAACCCCACACCATCACCCCCCCACCAAACAACCCCACACCATCACCCCCCCTCCACCAAACAACCACACACCATAACCCCCCCCTCCATCAAACAACCCCACACCATCACCCCCCGTCCACCAAACAACCCCACACCATAACCCCCCCCCCTCCACCAAACAACCCCACACCATAACCCCCCCTCCACCAAACAACCACACACCATAACCCCCCCTCCACCAAACAACCACACACCATAACCCCCCCTCCACCAAACAACCCCACACCATAACCCCCCCTCCACCAAACCCCACACCATAACCCCCCCTCCACCAAACAACCACACACCATCACCCCCCCTCCCCCAAACAACCCCACACCATCACCCCCCACCAAACAACCCCACACCATCACCCCCCCCTCCACCAAACAACCCCACGCCATCACCCCCCCTCCCCCTCCCCCAACAACCCCACGCCATCACCCCCCCTCCCCCTCCACCCTCCACCAAACAACCCCACACCATCACCCCCCCCACCACCACCCCTCCACCAAACAACCCCACACCATCACCCCCCCCTCCCCCCTCCACCAAACAACCCCACACCATAACCCCCCCCTCCACCAAACAACCCCACACCATCACCCCCCCTCCCCCCTCCAACAAACAACCCCACACCATCACCCCCCCTCCCCTCCCCCTCCCCCAAACAACCCCACACCATCACCTCCTCTCCCCCAAACATCACCCCCCTCCACCAAACAACCCCGCACCATGACCCCCCCTCCACCAAACAACCCCGTACCATCACCCCCCCTCCACCAAACAACCCCGTACCATCACCCCCCCTCCACCAAACAACCCCGCACCATCACCCCCCCTCCACCAAACCTTACACTCGGCACAGTGCAGTCGGGCAAGTACTGTTCTGCGCACTGTGAGCCTCAGCATGCGCTGACCCGTTCTGTGATTTTACAAGGCTTAACAATTCGTGGCTGAGTTGCTGTTGTTCCCAAATGCTTCCACTTTGTTATAATACCACTAACAGTTGACCATGGAATATTTCGTAGAGAGGAAATTTCAGGAATGGACTTATTTCACAGGTGGCAACCGATCACGGTCCCACGCTTGAGTTCACTGAGCTCCTGAGAGCGACCCAGTCTTTCACAGATGTGTGTAGAAGCGTCTGCATGCCTAGTGCTTGATATTTGTACAACTGTGGCCATGGAAGTGATTGGAACACCTGAATTCAATGATTTGGAGGAGTGTCCCAATTCTTTTAGCAATATAGAGTAAATTCTGTTTATGTATATACTGGATTCTATATACAGTACCAGTCAAAACTTTGGACACACGAAGTCCTGTACTATAATATACACAAAGAATATCGGGCAATATATCGATATCTGACTTTTTTTACTCCTTAATATCGGCATCGGCCCCCAAAAATCCATTTCGGTCGGGCTCTAATACAAAAACACACACGTACACATACACAAACAAACACACACATACAAACACACACACACACACACACACACACATAGGGTCGGGCGTTGATATGACTTACTGTGTGTGTGTGAGCTCTGAATGACCCACAGACGGCTCCACCGGTTCCTCCCTTCCTCCGCTCTTGTGTGTGTTTGCGCTTGTTTGCGTCTCTCTCTCTGCTGTAATCAGGCTGTCCGTGTCGATCTGTCTCTCTCTCTGTCCTCGGGCCGGATCTGCCCGGCTGAATTGGAACAGGCTTCCCAGGCGTCTGAGGAATCCGTCTGCAGGAGGTGCTGTGGAGGCGGATTGAGGAGTCGAGCTCTCGTCTTCCGAGTGTGACGCGCTGCTTCCGTCAGATGGCAGCGACTCCTGAGAGAGAACAGAGAGAGGGAGGCGCCTTCAGCAGCAGCAGTGACCATCTGTGTCTCTCTCTCTCTCTCCCCCTTCCCTCTCAATGTCTCTCTCCCTCCCTCCCTCCCTCCCTCCCCCTCTCCTTCTCCCTCCCCCTCTCCCTCTCCCTCCCCCTCTCCCTCCCTCTCCCTCTCTCCCTCTCCCCCTCTCCCTCCCTCTCTCCCTCTCTCACGTTCCTCCACAGTACATCCCACTCTAACCCTTAACCCCTTCAGTGCTAAAGAAAGAAAGAAAGAAAGACATTTCATAGTTGTTATTCTGTCGTTTCTCTGAAAACAGTTTTCTGTTTTCTGTGAGAACGGTGTGTGTTAGCGGCCGCTAAGTTAATAATAATGATCTTTAGAACGGAAGTGAATCAATCAAAACTAACTTTATCTGGACAATAACTTTATTCTAGATCTGCTGTAAAGCCTAAACTATCTCTGTTACTGTAATCTCCTATTATCACTGTAAAGCTGCTGTGAAACATCTATCTTGTTAAAGCGCTGTTTTAGCGCTAAGATTAGCATAATTTAGATATATTTGGAAGATGGAAGAATGCGCTTTTACAGATACTAGACACGTGACTTTCAAATGAAAGATTGGTATCAAAGAGCACACCCAGGTTCCTAACCGACGACGAAGACTTGACAGAGCAGACATCAAGTGTTAGACAGTATTCTAGGTTATTACGTGCAGAAGATTTTGGTCCAATAATTAGAATCTCAGTTTTTTCAGAATTAAGTAGTAGGAAATAGTCATTCAGTTGTTTATATCAGCTATGCATTCCGTTAATTTAGTGAATTGGTACGTTTCGTCAGGGTGAAGAGAAATATACAGCTGAGTATCATCAGCATAACAGTGGAAGCTAATGCCATGCTTCCTAATGATATCTCCTAATGGTAGCATGTACAGAGTGAACAGCAACGGTCCTAGTACTGAGCCTTGTGGTACGCCATACTGAACTTGTGATCGATGAGACATCTCTTCATTTACTGCTACAAACTGATAACGGTCAGATAAGTATGATTTAAACCATTTGTAACTGTTTAAATTGTAATTTGAGAGCGGTCTCGGTACTATGGTACGGTCTAAATCCTGACTGAAAATCCTCACAGATATCATTTCTTTCTAAAAAGGAACATAGTTGTGAGGATACCGCCTGTTCTAGTATCTTTGACAGAAATGATAGATTCGAGATCGGCCTGTAATTGACTAATTCTGTACGATCAAGCAAGTGGTTTAATAATACCCAGCTGAAAAGTTTTTGGTACGTATCCTAATGACAAAGATGAATTAATGATATTAAAAAGAGGATCTATGACCTCTGGAAGCATCTCTTTGTCCACTGAGAATATAGGGTCAAATAAAGGAGTGTATTAACGGCGCACTGTTTGCCTAGTTATAATATTTTCCCTAATATTATCAATCTTATAAGTGAAGAAGTTCATAACGTCATTACTGCTGTGCTGCTTGGAAACTTCTGGGCTTGAAGCTTTATTTTTCGTTAGTTTAGCCACGGTTTCAAATAAATATCTAGGGTTGTGTTTATTTTCTTCTAAAAGGTTTGAAAAATAAGCAGATCTAGCCGCTTTTAAAGCCTCTCTGTAAGTAATCGAGCTCTCCTTCCATGAAATGCGAAATACCTCTAGTTTTGTTTTCTTCCAGTTGCGTTCCATCTCTCTGGCTGCTCTCTTAAGGGCCGAGTGTGCTCGTTGTACCACGGCATTGGACTATTTTCTTTAATCTTCTTTAAGCGCAACGGAGCAACTGTGTCTAAAGTGCTGGAAAAGAGACAGTTAAAAGTTTATGTCGCAATATCGAGTTCTTCTAAGCTATCTGGGACGCTGAGATGATGAAACTGATTAGGCAATAGGCTGATTAGGCTATTGATAAAGCAATCTTTAGTGGCAGAAGTGATAGGTCTAACATATTTGTAACACGGTGTCGGCTTTGCAGCTTTGGCTAAATGTAATTTACACGAGACTAGATAATGATCTGAGATGTCATCGCTCTGCTGCAGAATTTCAACGGCATCTATTCCGTGTGATAATATTAGGTCTAGAGTATGATTACGAGAATGAGTAGGTCCTGACACGTGTTGTCTAACTCCAATAGAGTTAAGAATGACTTTAAATGCCAATCCCAATGCATCCTTTTCGTTATATTAAAATCACCAACAATTAGTACTTTATCTGCAGTCAATATTAATTCTGATAGAAAATCAGCAAATTCTTTGTGTTTCATATAGTTCTATATTTCTATCTTTATATATTTCTCCTTCCTGCTGTCTGCTTCTCTACTCACTCACTCACACACACACACACACACACACACACACACACACACACTACAGTGAAAGCTCCTCTTGTGTGTCAGTGTCACCTGTGTGTTCTGGTGCTGCTCAGGTGTTTGATCTGCACTGTCCACGGATATCAGATTCTCTCCAGAGACACACAGAACACTGACTGACACACCCTGAGCTATTAAATAACTCTTTTCTTCGAAATATTTCCAGCTCATTTTAACATTAGGGAAAAAAACAGCGAATAAAATCCTCTACAGAAGAACAGAAACAGTGTGATTGTGTGATTGGCTCAGAGAAAACATGACACAACTCACAGACGACAGAAACTTCTTCACGAGCACAAACAAACTTCACTCGATTAACAGCTAAAAATAGAAGGAAGGAAGAAAATGAGACAAGCCTTTCATTCCCCTCCGTGTCCACAGATTTACTCCTGGAAAAGAACCTGGAAAGGTTTTTGGCGAAATCCTCGTGCCAGGACATCTGCGTCTTCACATCGGACATCACGAACAAAACTAAACATCTGAGAAGATCTGAGAGTACAAAAACCCGAGCGATCGGATGCTTCTCTCCATTTCACCGTGTTTCACCGATCAGATCGACTGAGGATAGTTTGAGGAAGTTTGTTTGGGAGGAGTCAGAGTCAATCATCAACTCAGAAGAACAGGACAAGAGTTTATAACGAAGTGTAGCGGCGAAACTGCGTGTCGTGTAAATAAACCCACTGTGAGTGAGTCATGTTGTTGACAGATGAACAGTTAACAAAAGGGTTCAGAGTAAAGCGTAAAGCACTTTTTAATTGTGTCAATAATAAAAGCGTGTGTTTTATCACTCGTGAAGCACCAGAGATTATTAAAAATCATTAACTTGACATGCAGTAATTTCCCTGATTCTCCAAAACACTTCTGTTTAGCTATGCCTTTACTGAATGAGCACTGTGCCGCTGTTCGTCCGACTGTTTGTAGGCTACTGTATACTGTATTTTATTTTATTTTATTTTATTTTATAAATTTGTTTTAATTATTCTTATTTCTTTTAATTATTTTAATTTCTCCTATGTAAAGCACTTTGAATTGCCATTGTGTATGAAATGTGCTATATAAACAAACTTGCCTTGCCTTGCCTTGATTCTTTTACTTAACATCTCACAGAACTTTATACTGGATAAGCAGCCTGCATGGTTTTATCATGAGTTCTGTACAGTGTTCAACGCTACTGAAGCAGATGAAATGTGGACAATAATGGGACATGACAAGCACTCTATAGCTGAAACATGAATAAACTGATCGATGATCCATGAGATGTTTGTTGATCACTTCTGCTGCAGTGGCGCCATCACGTGTTCAGTGAGGGAATCGCGTTTGTGTTTCTGGAAAGAAAAGAGACGGAGAAACTGTAGTCAATTTCATTCATTTCAAATAAATAATAATAATAATAATGATAATGGTAAAATTGTAAATAAAAACCACTGAGACATTTCTCCAAATCTTCTTTTCTTCCTCATTAGAAAGAAAGTCATACATGACTGAGGTGAAATGAGGATGAGTAAATGATGACGGAACGATAATTTTTTCTGTTCTTTTAGCATCAGTGAAATTCAGAAAACAGTTCTGATTCATAGAGCTCTGAACGTATATTTTATGTGATATAACACAATATCAGTGAAAGCCTAAGGTTTGAGTCTTAATGAGTGCAGATTCCAAACTGAACACACACACACACACACAGACCCAGAGAGAGTAAAAGCTGTGTTGTTGAACAGACAGCTCTCTGAAATGAAACGTGTGTTGCTCGTTCGTGGAAAGCTGGCGTTGGCTCACAACGAGGCTGATCATAATTGGAGCCACATTTGTTAAAAGAGCTGAGATGAGGCTGACAGTTCCAGAGGAAGCAGATTCTGTGTAATTTGATTACCTGTTTATTTTCAACAAAATACATTTCATTAAGAAGTGTTTTTAATGCTCTCAGAGAGAATGATGTTATGAGGAAGAGTTAGGGTCAACTAAAGGAGAGTTTTAACGGCGCGCGTTTGCCTAGTTGAGTTTCACCGTGAGTAGATGTGCTCTAAAACCAGCAAAACATTTAGTTTGAATGTTGAGAATGTCACCTTTAGCAGAAGCACACCTGAGATGTAAAGAGAGCTAGTCTGAATAAAGCGTCTTGAGCGTTTATAAGGAAAGCTGGATGAACGTCTGGCTCTGGTGTAGACGATGTAAAGCCGGAAGCCACATGTCTGCCATCAGTCAGAAAACTCAGTCCAGGGGCCAAACAACTGAGTCAGAGTTATTAGTCCCCGGGGCCCGGGATAAAAGACTGTGTAATATTATAGACGCAGAGCTACATTTTCCAGAGCAAGCGTTCCCCTCTCCAGCGCAGCGATGCTTCGGTCTGCGTTTCCTCAGAGCTATAGAACATCATTCACTCACACTGAGAGAGTTGATCAGCCCTGCCTAATGAAAACAGCCTGTGACTCCAGATCTGGCACTGTTCTGAATATACTTTATGAAAACAGAGCGTTTGGAGCCGGTGGAAACGCGTCTAGTTGTGGCGGGTTAAGTCTGGCTAATTATGGAGCTTTACAGGGTCAAACTGCATTAGGCCTGTGGAATAAATGTTTCCCACATGCTTATGAGAGACTGAATATTCAAGAGTCCGATTCACAGCAGCTGAACGAGTTTATGGAGGATTATAGAGTTTGGGTTCATTTGGTTGTTGTGGAATACATTCTGACCTGAACTCTGAATCCAAACACACTCTCTCCCTCTCTTTCTCTCACACACTCTCACACACAAGCACAAACACACACACACACACGCACACGCACACAAACGCACGCACACACAAACACACATACACACGCACACACACACACACACACACACACACACACACACACACACACACACACACACACACACACACACACTCACACTCACACAGACACACACTCACACCCACACACACACACACACACACACACACGCACACAAACGCACACACACACACAAACACACCCACACACTCACTCACACACACACACGTAATGCAGGTGCAGAGACTGACAGGCTTCTACAGTGTCGATTTTCTCTTAATAAATGACTGGACTAATGACAGTGAACAGAGGAAAACTCTCCAGAGACTCTGCTAAACACACACACACACACACACACTCCGCAGCTTCATCTAACACACACACACACACACACACACACACACACACACACTCATGCCAGAGGACAACTGGCCCCCGACTGAGCCTGGGTTCTCCCAAGGTTTTTTTTTTCTCCATTAGGTCACCTGATGGAGTTTTAGGACACCATTAGGTCACTTGATGGAGTTTTTCGGTTCCTTGCCACTGTTGCCTTTGGCTTGCTCAGTTGGGGATATTTTGGGGATATTTAATTTAATTTTATCAATCAATAAATTCCTCTTGAAACAAACTTTGTTGTATTATTTTAATTTAATACTGTGAAGCTGCTTTGATACAATCTGTATTGTGAAAAGCGCTATACAAATATACTTGACTTGACTTGTCACTCAGCAGCTTCGTCTAACAGCACAACACCAGCCGTTTAAACACGTTAGCATGTTTCTATGATGATTGTGTGTCTAACAGGGCAGTGATGAAGTGCTTTACAGCAGCCGTTTGCTCAGGCTGCCAAAACCATTACAAACCCAAACCTCTACAAGATCTATAGCAGATCTCACTGTAAACACTCTAAACACCCTAAAACACATATCAATCATGACTGCTATTACAATTTTACTGAATTGCTAAAACACTAAACCCATCTGAACCAAATTCCCAATAGCCTAAACCAATTTGTGTAATAAATCACTCTTTTTGTAAAAACTTAAACAAGTTCAGGCAGTTAAACATTAGATTTGCAAATCTCATGCACTCGTTCTGCAAAACTCTAATCACACAATCTCACTCACTAAAACACATTTCAGACACAGGCAGAGGAGGAAGAGTATGAGTTAGAGGAGGAAGAGTATGAGTTAGAGGAGGAAGAGTGTGAGTTAGAGGAGGAAGAGTGTGAGTTAGAGGAGGAAGAGTGTGAGTTAGAGGAGGAAGAGTGTGAGTAAGAGGAGGAAGAGTGTGAGTTAGAGGAGGAAGAGTGTGAGTAAGAGGACGAAGAGTGTGAGTAAGAGGAGGAAGAGTGTGAGTTAGAGGAGGAAGAGTGTGAGTTAGAGGAGGAAGAGTATGAGTTAGAGGAGGAAGAGTATGAGTTAGAGGAGGAAGAGTATGAGTAAGAGGACGAAGAGTGTGAGTTAGAGGAGTAAGAGTATGAGTTAGAGGAAGAAGAGTGTGAGTTAGAGGAGGAAGGGTGTGAGTTAGAGGAGTAAGAGTATGAGTAAGAGGACGAAGAGTGTGAGTTAGAGAAGGAAGAGTGTGAGTTAGAGGAGGAAGAGTGTGAGTAAGAGGAGGAAGAGTGTGAGTTAAAGGAGGAAGAGTATGAGTAAGAGGACGAAGAGTGTGAGTTAGAGGAGGAAGAGTGTGAGTTAGAGGAGTAAGAGTATGAGTTAGAGGAAGAAGAGTGTGAGTTAGAGGAGGAAGAGTGTGAGTTAGAGGAGTAAGAGTATGAGTTAGAGGAAGAAGAGTGTGAGTTAGAGGAGGAAGAGTGTGAGTAAGAGGAGGAAGAGTGTGAGTTAAAGGAGGAAGAGTATGAGTAAGAGGACGAAGAGTGTGAGTTAGAGGAGGAAGAGTGTGAGTTAGAGGAGTAAGAGTATGAGTTAGAGGAAGAAGAGTATGAGTAAGAGGACGAAGAGTGTGAGTTAGAGGAGGAAGAGTGTGAGTTAGAGGAGTAAGAGTGTGAGTTAGAGGAGGAAGAGTGTGAGTAAGAGGAGGAAGAGTGTAAGAGGAGGAAGAGTGTGAGTTAGAGGAGGAAGAGTGTGAGTAAGAGGAAGAAGAGTGTGAGTTAGAGGAGGAAGAGTGTGAGTTAGAGGAGGAAGAGTATGAGTTAGAGGAGGAAGAGTGTGAGTAAGAGGAGGAAGAGTGTGAGTTAGAGGAGGAAGAGTGTGAGTTAGAGGAGGAAGAGTATGAGTTAGAGGAGGAAGAGTGTGAGTTAGAGGAGGAAGAGTGTGAGTTAGAGGAGTAAGAGTGTGAGTTAGAGGAGGAAGAGTGTGAGTAAGAAGAGGAAGAGTGTGAGTAAGAGGAGGAAGAGTGTAAGTTAGAGGAGGAAGAGTGTGAGTTAGAGGAGTAAGAGTGTGAGTTAGAGGAGGAAGAGTGTGAGTAAGAGGAGGAAGAGTGTGAGTAAGAGGAGGAAGAGAGTGAGTAAGAGGAGGAAGAGTGTGAGTTAGAGGAGGAAGAGTGTGAGTAAGAGGAGGAAGAGTATGAGTAAGAGGAGGAAGAGTATGAGTAAGAGGAGGAAGAGTGTGAGTTAGAGGAGTAAGAGTGTGAGTTAGAGGAGTAAGAGTGTGAGTTAGAGGAGTAAGAGTGTGAGTTAGAGGAGGAAGAGTGTGAGTTAGAGGAGGAAGAGTATGAGTAAGAGGAGGAAGAGTGTGAGTTAGAGGAGGAAGAGTGTGAGTAAGAGGAGGAAGAGTGTGAGTTAGAGGAGTAAGAGTGTGAGTTAGAGGAGTAAGAGTGTGAGTTAGAGGAGGAAGAGTGTGAGTTAGAGGAAGAAGAGTATGAGTTAGAGGAAGAGTATGAGTTAGAGGAGGAAGAGTGTGAGTAAGAGGAGGAAGAGTGTGAGTTAGAGGAGTAAGAGTGTGAGTTAGAGGAGTAATGAGTTAGAGGAGTAAGAGTGTGAGTTAGAGGAGTAAGAGTGTGAGTTTGAGGAGGAAGAGTGTGAGTTAGAGGAAGAGTGTGAGTAAGAGGAGGAAGAGTGTGAGTAAGAGGAGGAAGAGTGTGAGTTAGTGGAGGAAGAGTGTGAGTTAGAGGAGGAAGAGTATGAGTAAGAGGAGGAAGAGTGTGAGTTAGAGGAGGAAGAGTGTGAGTTAGAGGAGGAAGAGTGTGAGTTAGAGGAAGAAGAGTATGAGTTAGAGGAGGAAGAGTGTGAGTTAGAGGAGGAAGAGTGTGAGTTAGAGGAGGAAGAGTGTGAAGAGTGTGAGTTAGAGGAGGAAGAGTGTGAGTTAGAGGAAGAAGAGTATGAGTTAGAGGAGGAAGAGTGTGAGTTAGAGGAGGAAGAGTGTGAGTTAGAGGAGGAAGAGTGTGAAGAGTGTGAGTTAGAGGAGGAAGAGTGTGAAGAGTGTGAGTAAGAGGAGGAAGAGTGTGAGTTAGAGGAGGAAGAGTGTGAGTTAGAGGAGGAAGAGTGTGAGTAAGAGGAGGAAGAGTGTGAGTTAAAGGAGGAAGAGTATGAGTAAGAGGACGAAGAGTGTGAGTTAGAGGAGGAAGAGTGTGAGTTAGAGGAGTAAGAGTATGAGTTAGAGGAAGAAGAGTGTGAGTTAGAGGAGGAAGAGTGTGAGTTAGAGGAGGAAGAGTGTGAGTTAGAGGAGGAAGGGTGTGAGTAAAAGGAGGAAGAGTGTGAGTTAGAGGAGGAAGAGAGTGAGTTAGAGGAGGAAGAGTGTGAGTTAGAGGAGAGTATGAGTTAGAGGAGGAAGAGTGTGAGTTAGAGGAGGAAGAGTGTGAGTTAGAGGAGTAAGAGTGTGAGTTAGAGGAGGAAGAGTGTGAGTAAGAGGAGGAAGAGTGTAAGAGGAGGAAGAGTGTGAGTTAGAGGAGGAAGAGTGTGAGTAAGAGGAAGAAGAGTGTGAGTTAGAGGAGGAAGAGTGTGAGTTAGAGGAGGAAGAGTATGAGTTAGAGGAGGAAGAGTGTGAGTAAGAGGAGGAAGAGTGTGAGTTAGAGGAGGAAGAGTGTGAGTTAGAGGAGGAAGAGTATGAGTTAGAGGAGGAAGAGTGTGAGTTAGAGGAGGAAGAGTGTGAGTTAGAGGAGTAAGAGTGTGAGTTAGAGGAGGAAGAGTGTGAGTAAGAAGAGGAAGAGTGTGAGTAAGAGGAGGAAGAGTGTAAGTTAGAGGAGGAAGAGTGTGAGTTAGAGGAGTAAGAGTGTGAGTTAGAGGAGGAAGAGTGTGAGTAAGAGGAGGAAGAGTGTGAGTAAGAGGAGGAAGAGAGTGAGTAAGAGGAGGAAGAGTGTGAGTTAGAGGAGGAAGAGTGTGAGTAAGAGGAGGAAGAGTATGAGTAAGAGGAGGAAGAGTGTGAGTTAGAGGAGTAAGAGTGTGAGTTAGAGGAGTAAGAGTGTGAGTTAGAGGAGTAAGAGTGTGAGTTAGAGGAGGAAGAGTGTGAGTTAGAGGAGGAAGAGTATGAGTAAGAGGAGGAAGAGTTTGAGTTAGAGGAGGAAGAGTGTGAGTTAGAGGAAGAAGAGTATGAGTTAGAGGAGGAAGAGTATGAGTTAGAGGAGGAAGAGTGTGAGTAAGAGGAGGAAGAGTGTGAGTTAGAGGAGTAAGAGTGTGAGTTAGAGGAGTAATGAGTTAGAGGAGTAAGAGTGTGAGTTAGAGGAGTAAGAGTGTGAGTTAGAGGAGGAAGAGTGTGAGTTAGAGGAAGAGTGTGAGTAAGAGGAGGAAGAGTGTGAGTTAGTGGAGGAAGAGTGTGAGTTAGAGGAGGAAGAGTATGAGTTAGAGGAGGAAGAGTATGAGTAAGAGGAGGAAGAGTGTGAGTTAGAGGAGGAAGAGTGTGAGTTAGAGGAGGAAGAATGTGAGTTAGAGGAAGAAGAGTATGAGTTAGAGGAGGAAGAGTGTGAGTTAGAGGAGGAAGAGTGTGAGTTAGAGGAGGAAGAGTGTGAGTTAGAGGAGGAAGAGTGTGAAGAGTGTGAGTTAGAGGAAGAGTGTGAAGAGTGTGAGTTAGAGGAGGAAGAGTGTGAAGAGTGTGAGTTAGAGGAAGAGTGTGAAGAGTGTGAGTAAGAGGAAGAAGAGTGTGAGTTAGAGGAAGAGTGTGAAGAGTGTGAGTTAGAGGAGGAAGAGTGTGAGTTAGAGGAGGAAGAGTGTGAGTTAGAGGAGGAAGAGTGTGAGTAAGAGGAGGAAGAGTGTGAGTTAGAAGAGGAAGAGTGTGAGTTAGAGGAGGATGAGTGTGAGTTAGAGGAGGAAGAGTGTGAGTTAGAGGAGGAAGAGTGTGAGTTAGAGGAGGAAGAGTGTGAAGAGTGTGAGTTAGAGGAGGAAGAGTGTGAGTTAGAGGAGGAAGAGTGTGAGTTCTCCATTTATTGATGTATGTCTCATGAATGATTGATCGGCAGTGTTTATATATTGACTGATGTGTGTATGATCCGAAAGCATTGTTTGATTTTGAGCACAGGTTTTGAGAAATGTATTTCAGCAATTCAGAAAAACTAATATTTCAAACATGAACTGAAGTCAATTATTGTTTTGAACGTTTTGAAACACTAGAGGGCAGAACTGTGCAGAAAGAGTTGAGCAAAGTGACTTTATGTCTGTTAGAAAGAAGCTCAACTGAAACATTAATGCACATATAGCAGCTCCATAAAACATGTTCATTTCATACGAATAAACATTACAATACAATATTTTCAACCTTTAGCATCAATTCTTTTAAATGCTGCCTTATCTTGAAAAAGTGAATAATGACAAATATTGAACAAAATATGTAAAGATGAATTGGTTACATATAGAGTACAGCAAATATCCTGATGGCATTTTTAGGAATGTTTCCAGTGTCGGTTTTAGACACAAACAGACTGAAAATTATTCAAATCGTTATTAATACTGTCACACACACACACACACACACACACACACACACACACACAGAGAGAGAGAGAGAGAGACACACACACACACACACACACACACACACACACACACACACACACACACACAGAGAGACACACAGAGAGAGAGAGAGACAAACACACACGCGCGCGCACGCACGCGCGCACACACACACACACACACACACACACACACACACACACAGAGAGAGACACACAGAGAGAGAGAGACACACACACACACACACACACACACAGAGACACACACAGAGAGAGAGAGAGAGAGAGACACACACACACACACACACACACACACACAGAGAGAGACACACACAGAGAGAGAGAGACACACACACACACACACACACACACACAGAGACACACACACACACACACACACACACACACGTTTCACATGACAACGTGACATTGATAAATGCCAAATGCAGAAGAACAGGAGGAAGAGTGTGAGTTAGAGGAGGAAGGGTGTGAGTAAAAGGAGGAAGAGTGTGAGTTAGAGGAGGAAGAGAATGAGTTAGAGGAGGAAGAGTGTGAGTTAGAGGAGAGTATGAGTTAGAGGAGGAAGAGTGTGAGTTAGAGGAGGAAGAGTGTGAGTTAGAGGAGTAAGAGTGTGAGTTAGAGGAGGAAGAGTGTGAGTAAGAGGAGGAAGAGTGTAAGAGGAGGAAGAGTGTGAGTTAGAGGAGGAAGAGTGTGAGTAAGAGGAAGAAGAGTGTGAGTTAGAGGAGGAAGAGTGTGAGTTAGAGGAGGAAGAGTATGAGTTAGAGGAGGAAGAGTGTGAGTAAGAGGAGGAAGAGTGTGAGTAAGAGGAGGAAGAGTATGAGTTAGAGGAGGAAGACACACAGAGAGAGAGAGAGAGAGAGAGAGAGAGACACACACATACACACACACACACACAGAGAGAGAGAGACACACACACACACACACACACACACACAGAGACACACACACACGCACACAGAGAGAGAGAGAGAGACACACACACACACACACACACACACACACACACACACGTTTCACATGACAACGTGACATTGATACATGCCAAATGCAGAAGAACATTTACAGCCTGAATGAAAGTCTTTCAGAAGTTCTCAGACAGAGACATGTGTCTCTTTAGGCAAAAGATAAAATAAAAATATATATTGTATAATGATATATAAATAGCAGAAAGTACATGTTCGGTTTGAAGCTCTGCACACACATATATTGAACAGAACTGATGAGAACCCGTCGAGTCTGTTACGGGTTGCAGCGGACCGGAGGAAACCAAAGCAGATTCACATCTGGTTTTATGATAAATGTCAAAGTCAGGAGGGGTTTTGTGTGTTTTAACTTTAACTTACTTTATCACTTCATTTGGTCTAAACGTACAACAACACCTGTCCACAGACTCTTTTTTTTAAGTGATATATTAATAAAATACATTTATTTGGAGTGTTGTGGGATATGTGGATCCCTCTATGAAATCATGTATGGCAAATTTGGGTAACTCTTTATTTTACAGTGTCCTTGTTACACGTTACACGTAGTTACTGTAGTAATAACTATAAATTACACATAATTACATGCAACTAACCCTAAACCAAACACTCAGGTTAGGGTTCATTATTATTACTCAGTACTTAAATGTGTAATTACACTGTTACACGAACACCTCAAGTTTAACCCCAATTTGTTTTCACTCAATAAAAACATCAATAATTGTTTGATTTTACATTTGTCAAACAACACAAATTATGTATAGTTTGGTGGTAGATTCAATACACTCAATCTTTAGAGATCAAAAACAATTCAGAACTAATGCAGAGTCTGTAAGAGTGAATATGATTTCATCAACAAGCACTAATTATAGGTATTAATGCACTGCTCTTCTCATTAATCATCAGAGTCGACAGCTCGTATATTTTCTCTCTCTGTGTTCTGGGAAACTTTGGGAATCCAGCAGTTTCGTCTCTGGCACTTTATTCTGTCTGTGTTCAATCAGTCCAGAGAACTCATTCAGTAAGTGCTTTTGCTCCTCCTCAAAGATTTACTGTGTTAAACATGTTGCCATGCTGAAAACCATACTTGAGTACAAGTACAGATACCTTACAGTAACCATTACTCCACCAATTCCAATACGACTTGAGTAAAAGTCAGAGTGTCTGATTTGAACAGTACTAGCCCTCAACACCGGAGAGACATGCTAGTGGAAATAAGAAACAATTGATTTGTAATATGAGAAATTATAATTTCTAAAATCAAAATGTATTATTATATAAAGGCCAACACAACAGCCTCTTAAACGTCTACAAACTCTCAAGTCTCGTTAAGCTCAAGTGCACAAGAATGCCATAAGTAAACCAATATATCATCCATATAGTGGATGAATAAAATAATGTAAAATGAAATAGTCAAAGTCTACTTGCACTGGGTGTGCTGGTTTGGGCCTCATCATGACCTCATCATGACCTCATCATGACCTCATAACTCAAACACCTGCGATGCGCTCGTGTTCACGTAAAGCAGTGAGTTGAGCTGTTTGGGTGAGGAAAGGGAAAACACAGATATAGTTCCTTCAAAGCCCTCAGACGGAGATCATCGCTGCTCTAGTGCAGACGGTTAGGTGTAACTGCATTACTCTTCACACATGTATTGGAGTAAAAAGTAAATGTACTTATTCAAAAATGTAGTCAAGTTGCTAATATACTTGATACTTGAAAGTTGCTAATATACTTGATACTCAGTAAAACTACAAAGTAACCAAAAAGCTACAGTAACTAATTACATTTACTCCAGGACTTTACACCACTGCATGCCAGTTTAGATAAAGACTGTTGTTTATTATAAATACATATTCTAGATTGTATGGAGAGAATGTTTTATGGTAATTAGTGAAACATGCGAACAAGTTTATACTGTTCAACTCATCTGAGGAAGACTGTGATCATCAGTGTGTGTGTGTGTGTGTGTGTGTGTGTAGTTTAACCCTAACCCTGCTGGTCAGAGAGGAAGACTGTGATCATCAGTGTGTGTGGAGTTTAACCCTAACCCTGCTGGTCAGAGAGGAAGACTGTGATCATCAGTGTGTGTGTGTGTGTGTGTGTGTGTGTGTGTGTGTGTGTGTGTGTGTGTGTGTGTAGTTTAACCCTAACCCTGCTGGACAGAGAGGAAGACAGTGATCATCAGTGTGTGTGGTTTAACCCTAACCCTGCTGGACAGAGAGGAAGACTGTGATCATCAGTGTGTGTGTGGTTTAACCCTAACCCTGCTGGACAGAGAGGAAGACTGTGATCATCAGTGTGTGTGTGGTTTAACCCTAACCCTGCTGGACAGAGAGGAAGACTGTGATCATCAGTGTGTGTGGAGTTTAACCCTAACCCTGCTGGACAGAGAGGAAGACTGTGATCATCAGTGTGTGTGTGTGTGTGTGTGTGTGTGTGTGTGTGTGTGTGTGTGTGTGTGTGTGTGTGTGCGTGTGTGTGTGTGTGTGTGTGTGTGCGTGCGTGTGTGTGTGTGTGCGTGTGTGTGTGTGTGTGTGTGTGTGTGTGTGTGTGTAGTTTAACCCTAACCCTGCTGGTCAGAGAGGAAGACTGTGATCATCAGTGTGTGTGGAGTTTAACACTAACCCTGCTGGTCAGAGAGGAAGACTGTGATCACCAGTGTGTGTGTGTGTGTGTGTGTGTGTGTGTGTGTGTGTGTGTGTGTGTAGTTTAACCCTAACCCTGCTGGACAGAGAGGAAGACTGTGATCATCAGTGTGTGTGGTTTAACCCTAACCCTGCTGGACAGAGAGGAAGACTGTGATCATCAGTGTGTGTGTGGTTTAACCCTAACCCTGCTGGACAAAGAGGAAGACTGTGATCATCAGTGTGTGTGTGGTTTAACCCTAACCCTGCTGGACAGCGAGGAAGACTGTGATCATCAGTGTGTGTGGAGTTTAACCCTAACCCTGCTGGACAGAGAGGAAGACTGTGATCATCAGTGTGTGTGTGTGTGTGTGTGTGTGTGTGTGTGTGTAGTTTAACCCTAACCCTGCTGGTCAGAGAGGAAGACTGTGATCATCAGTGTGTGTGTGGTTTAACCCTAACCCTGCTGGACAGAGAGGAAGACTGTGATCATCAGTGTGTGTGTGGTTTAACCCTAATCCTGCTGGACAGAGAGGAAGACTGTGATCATCAGTGTGTGTGTGGTTTAACCCTAACCCTGCTGGACAGAGAGGAAGACTGTGATCATCAGTGTGTGTGTGGTTTAACCCTAACCCTGCTGGACAGAGAGGAAGACTGTGATCATCAGTGTGTGTGTGGTTTAACCCTAACCCTGCTGGACAAAGAGGAAGACTGTGATCATCAGTGTGTGTGTGGTTTAACCCTAACCCTGCTGGACAGCGAGGAAGACTGTGATCATCAGTGTGTGTGGAGTTTAACCCTAACCCTGCTGGACAGAGAGGAAGACTGTGATCATCAGTGTGTGTGTGTGTGTGTGTGTGTGTGTGTGTGTGTGTGTGTGTGTGTGTGTGTGTGTGTGTGTGTGTGTGTAGTTTAACCCTAACCCTGCTGGTCAGAGAGGAAGACTGTGATCATCAGTGTGTGTGTGGTTTAACCCTAACCCTGCTGGACAGAGAGGAAGACTGTGATCATCAGTGTGTGTGTGGTTTAACCCTAATCCTGCTGGACAGAGAGGAAGACTGTGATCATCAGTGTGTGTGTGGTTTAACCCTAACCCTGCTGGACAGAGAGGAAGACTGTGATCATCAGTGTGTGTGTGGTTTAACCCTAACCCTGCTGGACAGAGAGGAAGACTGTGATCATCAGTGTGTGTGTGGTTTAACCCTAACCCTGCTGGACAGAGAGGAAGACTGTGATCATCAGTGTGTGTGGAGTTTAACCCTAACCCTGCTGGACAGAGAGGAAGACTGTGATCATCAGTGTGTGTGTGGTTTAACCCTAACCCTGCTGGACAGAGAGGAAGACTGTGATCATCAGTGTGTGTGTGGTTTAACCCTAACCCTGCTGGACAGAGAGGAAGACTGTGATCATCAGTGTGTGTGTGGTTTAACCCTAACCCTGCTGGACAGAGAGGAAGACTGTGATCATCAGTGTGTGTGTGGTTTAACCCTAACCCTGCTGGACAGAGAGGAAGACTGTGATCATCAGTGTGTGTGTGGTTTAACCCTGCTGGACAGAGAGGAAGACTGTGATCATCAGTGTGTGTGGAGTTTAACCCTAACCCTGCATCTGTCCTGGAGAGCTGAAACTGAGCGAACTGAACACCTGAGAGACGATAATGAGAGAGACTTCTGCTAACAGAGGTTAATAAGAGTGACAAACTCTCTCTCTCTATAACCCAGTCCTCATGGCCAACATCCCGCTACCCGTTTGGATGAGGACAGTGAGTTTTGTGGCTTTATAGTGTGTCTGGATTTCTACATGCTGTAGAGCAGAGGTTCATCCATCATCAGCTGTGACAGAGAGAAAGCGATAGCCCTGTAATATCACAGCCAAGCCTCCAACACTGAGCTCGTAAATATTCTACACGCCAACAAATAAGAATAAAAAGTGCAAACGGCTCCAAATCTGTTCCAGCCCGAATTACAAATCACACGAGCAAAGACAAACGTGGTGGTCAAAATGAATATCTAGAACAAATGCATCATTTAATCTGCTAATAACTGATAACTCATTGCGGGATTATTTAAAATATCCGTCATATTTTTCATCACACAAATACGTAAAGATTTATTACGAGCTCCAAACAAATGTGCACAAACTGCTTTCTACACAATTGTACGTGATGCCCAATTTATTTTGTTTCAGTCTTACAAGATCCCAATGATCCCTAGAATCTTTCTGGTTTGCTCGAGAAACTTAAAGCTAAACATGTTATCAATAGGCCTATAACTTAGACGTGGAATTATTTGAAAATATTTAAGTTCACGGTTTTCGTGTGACAGTGAAAAGAGACTCAATGCGAATTGAATGTTTTAATAAAGCGACCGGCTTAAACAACCTTTCCCCGAATTCAGATAACAGTTAAAATCTGCACTGATGTTGTCTAACGTTAATTACTCCTGTTTCCAACTCTGCAGATTCGCTACTCCACGGGATGTGCGTGTGTCGGGTCCAAACACTCCCGACAACAATTAGAAACATTTCACATTTATTTGTCGCCTATAGCGCTTTTCACAATACATATCGTTTCAAAGCAGCTTTACAGAAAATGCATGTGTCTACATTACAGTTTAGAGGATCTGTTATGGTGACTGTGTCCAAATTACTTATTTTAGAAATGTACATAGCCTATACAAATCACTCAGTTAAATAATGTTGTCACCAATATGCTCTGTAAGTTTCTGTTTTCAAGGACCTTCAGTTTGTTTTCATTTGTCACGTGTCTTTGGTAACGGTCATTATAAGTTAATTTGTACCACCTGTGTTCTGTTAATCATCTTGTTTGTGTTTATTACTTAAGCTGTGCCTTGCCTTCATTCCCTGTCCGGTCACCGTTACGTTTGGTTGTGTTTGCCATCACCTGTCTGCCTGTCTGAGGGAGTGTTCTGAACTTGATCCGTCTGTCTTCTGAACTTGATCCGCCTGTCTTCATCTTCCTGCCTGAAACACGACTGTGACAGATGATCGGACCTCCCGAGATGGATGAACGGGCAAAGTTCATCGCTGTGGCCCAGGAGAGCCACGATTTTATCGAGTATACCAGGGAGTCTGTCTGGTTAGCTATAACCAGCTCCCTCGACGACAGGACCCTGAGGACCTTGTTCTGGATCAGGGCCACATTTCCATCGCCAACCCATCTACCTCCCAGACACCACCAGACTGGACTGGAGGGAGACCATCCTACAGTGTCTGGAGAGCGTCGCGTCTCGATCCAGAACACAGCCAGACCCAGAGCAACCACTGAAAACCACTAGGGAGTCACTTGAGCCCTGCAGAGACGGAAGAGTTATCCGTGGTGGCGAGTGAGCCAATGGCCGAGATAGGGAGGACAGCGCCCACCATCGTGAGGAGGAGGAACTCCCCAAAGAATCTGACCAGGGGTGTGAGCCAGTGACATCAGCGGCCGAGGGAATGAAGACCGAGGACTGGCTGATGGACTTCGACGGGGACTTGTTGATTCCCTTCCTATCCCACTCAGTATCTGAATTTTCTTTGGATTATATGAACTTTGATTTGTCTGTCTGTTTGGATTTACCAATGTTTAAAGACAGCATGGAGAAATTAACCTGACCTGAAATGGCTGTGTGTTCCTCACTGTGGCCTTCTCTAGTCTCCTGTCTACAACACCTCAGTACTCAGCCAGTCCTCCATACTACCGATGGTTTGCAGCCCTGCATCATCCCTGTGGAAGCCCCACCTTTAAGTCGAGCTTCAGGTCACGAAAAACACCAGCAGTGCCTGCGAACATGGATTCTACGGCTCCGCCTCCGGCCTCTGATCCCTTCGCTACATCTTGGCCTGTCGACCTGTCGGCTCTGTCTTGGCTCCTCCCACCTTCGGCTCCACCAGAGACCCTCGTCTTGCCAGCTTCCCTCTGGTCATTCGTACCACCACTTCTGCCATGGACTTGAGGGACATCAGTTGCACTCCTGCTCCACCCCAGCCCTCGGGCACTCCTGCTCCACCCCAGCCCTCGGGCACTCCTGCTCCACCCCAGCCCTCGGGCACTCCTGCTCCACCCCAGCCCTCGGGCACTCCTGCTCCACCCCAGCCCACGGTAACTCTTGCTCTGCCTCCGCCACTCCTGCTCCGTCTCCTCCCTCGGTCACTCCTACTCCTCCCTCGGGCACTCCTGCTCCACCTCCGCCCTCGGGCACTCCTGCTCCGTCCTCGGTCACTCCACCTCCGCCCTCGGGCACTCCTGCTCCACCTCCGCCCTCGTTCACTCCTGCTCCGCCTCCGCCCTCGGTCACTCCTACTCCGCCCTCGGGCACTCCTGCTCCGCCTCCGCCCTCGGCCACTCCTGCTCCGCCGCCGCCCTCGGCCACTCCTGCTCCGCCTCCGCCCTCGGCCACTCCTGCTCCGCCTCCGCCCTCGGCCACTCCTGCTCCGCCTCCGCCCTCGGCCACTCCTGCTCCGCCTCAGCCCTCGGCCACTCCTGCTCCGCCTCAGCCCTCGGCCACTCCTGCTCCGCCTCAGCCCTCGGCCACTCCTGCTCCGCCTCAGCCCTCGGCCACTCCTGCTCCGCCTCAGCCCTCGGCCACTCCTGCTCCGCCTCAGCCCTCGGCCACTCCTGCTCCGCCTCAGCCCTCGGCCACTCCTGCTCCGCCTCCGCCCTCGGGCACTCCTGCTCCTGCTCCGCCCTCGGGCACTCCTGCTCCTGCTCCGCCCTCGGTCACTCCTGCTCCGCCTCAGCCCTCGGTCACTCCTGCTCCGCCTCAGCCCTCGGTCACTCCTGCTCCGCCTCAGCCCTCGGGCACTCCTGCTCCGCCTCAGCCCTCGGGCACTCCTGCTCCGCCTCAGCCCTCGGGCACTCCTGCTCCGCCTCAGCCCTCGGGCACTCCTGCTCCGCCTCAGCCCTCGGGCACTCCTGCTCCGCCTCAGCCCTCGGGCACTCCTGCTCCGCCTCAGCCCTCGGGCACTCCTGCTCCGCCTCAGCCCTCGGGCACTCCTTCTCCGTCTCCGCCCTAGGGCACTCCTGCTCCTGCTCCACCTCCACCCTCGGGCACTCCTGCTCCGCCTCCGCCCTCGGGCACTCCTGCTCCGCTTCCGCCCTCGGGCACTCCTGCTCCGCCACCGCCCTCGGTCACTCCTGCTCCGCCTCCGCCCTCGGTCACTCCTGCTCTGCCTCCGCCCTCGGTCACTCCTTCTCCGCCCTTGCCCTCGGTCACTCCTGCTCCGCCTCAGCCCTCGGGCACTCCTTCTCTGCCTCAGCCCTCGGTCACTCCTGCTCCGCCTCCGTCCTCGGTCACTCCTGCTCCGCCTCCGTCCTCGGGCACTCCTGCGCCTGCTCCGCCTCCACCCTCGGGCACTCCTGCTCCGCCTCCACCCTCGGGCACTCCTGCTCCGCCTCCGTCCTCGGTCACTCCTGCTCCGCCTCCATCCTCGGTCACTCCTGCTCCGCCCTCGGTCACTCCTGCTCTGCAAATTCGCTTAAATAGGCGCTTTTACATTTCGCTTTGACACCAAATATTCCGCCATCATCATTAGCTCCTCGCTCTCGTGATAAATTAAATCTGACTCCTGCTGCTGATCTGTGCAGCGACTCTTGTTCAGTGCACTATTTATTAAGCAGACACGTTCAGTTTTTAATTGTAATGTCTGTAACTGACATTCTCCCTCCACCTGTTCTTCTGCCACAGCGTCTTGCCGGAGGGGGGCGATATGTCACCATTATGATCTGTTAGTTTCTGTTTTCAAGGACCTTCAGTTTGTTTTCATTTGTCACGTGTCTTTGGTAACGGTCATAAGTTAATTTGTACCACCTGTGTTCTGTTAATCATCTCGTTTGTGTTTATTACTTAAGCTGTGACTTGCCTTCATTCCCTGTCCGATCACCGTTAGGTTGTGTTTGCCATCGCCCGTCTGCCTGCCTGAGGCAGTGTGATTACACTTTGAGTGTTCTGAACTTCATCTGTCTTCATCTTCCTGCCTGAAACACGACTGACAAATGTATTATTTTAAACAATGTATTAATTTAAGGCAGAAACAATGAGCTCATTTAAGTAAAGAATAATATTGTTAACAAATGATTAGGATACATGTAGCATTGGTGCATGTTGATTCAGAGTTTGCGTACTCTGAAGTCTTTGCGGGAGTTGGCGCCATTTCTTCAAAGGTGTTGGTCATCTGAAGTCTTCATCCCGAGATAAAACAGAGAAGCAAATGGAGAATAATTAGCATAGCTGCTGTTCATAACATTAAGCAGATAATCATGTGTATTTGATCTGCTATAACTGAAGGATAAGGTTATTAAATGAATGCTAGGCTAAAGAGATGCGTCTTTAATCTCGATTTAAACTGGGAGAGTGAGTCTGAGTCCCGGACATTATCAGGAAGGTTAATCCAGAGTTTAGGAGCCAAAAGTGAAAACGCTCTCCCTCCTTTAGAGGACTTAGATATTCTAGGTACTATCAGAAGACCAGAGTTTTGTGACCTTAAAGAGCGTGATGGATTGTAAGGTGATAGAAGATTAGTTAAATACACAGGAGCTAAATCATTTAGGGCCTTATAGGTCAGTAGCAACACTTTGTAATTGATACAGAACTTAATTGGTAACCAGTGTAGAGATGAAACAATTGGTGTTATATGATCATATTTTCTTGACCTAGTAAGAATTCTAGCAGCTGCATTTTGGACTAACTGTAGTTTGTTTATTGAGGATGCAGGACAACCAGCTAGTAATGCATTATAGTAATCTAGTCTAGAGGTCATGAAAGCATGAACTAATTTTCTGCATCAGAAACAGAAGCATGTTCCGGAGCTTAGCGATGTTTCTGAGGTGGAAGATGGCTGTTTTAGTTACATATGAAAAATGATTTGAATTCTTGACAAGTTGCTGTCTAATATAACTCCCAGGTCTTTAATTGTAGATGATGAAGTAACAGTGCATCCTTCTATATGCATGAGATTCTATGTACAGGTTTTTGGTCCAATAAGTAATACCTCAGTATTATCTGAATTTAACAGAAGAAAATTACAGGTCATCCAATATTTTATATCTTTTACACACTCTGTCAACTTAGATAATTTAGAGATTTCATCTGGTCATGAGTATCATAAGCATAACAATGGAAACTAATTCCATGTTTTCTTATAATATTACCAAGTGGCAGCATATATATTGAGAATAGCAGAGGGCCGAACACAGATCCTTGCGGCACTCCATAATTTCCTGACGTTATCTTAGATTTTTCCCCATTTAAATAGACAAAATGGTAACGGTCTGATAGGTACGATCTAAACCAACTTAATGCCTGTCCCTGAATACCGGTGTCATTTTGTAGTCGATCTAAGAGTATTTGATGATCTATAGTATCAAACGCTGTGTAATTCAGCCAGACATGGAAACTGATTATTACATTGTTAAAAGTCAATAAATATTAGGCTAATCTAGAAAAAAAAAACGAATTTGGTAAGACAGCCAATAATTCAATAATAAATGCTTTTTGTTTTGTTTTTTGCTTGATCACCATCACCATCCTTCCTCACACGCAAGAGACTGTGACGTCACGAGTGTCATTCAGTCTTCATGATCCGCCCTCCCTCTCTCTCTCTCTCTCTCTCTCAGGCGATCAAAGCGCAGGAATAATGGAAAGGCTGAACGGAATCTGAGGAGTCTTGAGAGGAATTTTCAGGCGTCGAGAGGAATAAAAAAAAGAAAGAGAAAATAAAATATTTTAAAATGGAAATAAACACGAACTCGTGAAGTGGAGGACTTGGAGTACAACGACATATTGAACAGATGTTCGTGAACTCATCCTTACCTGTTTTTATTTGTATGCTCAGCGTCATGGATTTATTAGAAGTTCGTATTATTGCATCACTGTAATCTGTCATTTTCAAATCAAAACGTCAAAGCGCGTCGAAGCCAAAAGCGAAAAGAGATTTCCCGATGGAATGGAGTTCAACTGTTTATATCTGAAGTTATCAGAATCAAAATCTGGATGATTTATTGAAGGACTTTTCTGGGAAGACCTTCAGTTTTTGTGAAGAGTTTCGTCAGTGATTTACATGCAGTCGTTTCATTTTATATAATTTAATTGGCAAACATCAGGACTATCGGGAAGCTTCAGTCTTTCACTTCAACAAACGGAAAAGACGCAGGAAAAACCATTAATGACCCGCGAAACATGTTGTAGCGAGTGAGCATTATTACAGTGAAAACTCGTCCATATTCTGCATGTGTGAGAAATGAAGGAAAAGTCCAAGAATGCAGCGAAGACACGAAGAGAAAAGGAAAATGGAGAGTTTTATGAGCTGGCCAAACTGTTGCCTCTGCCGTCCGCGATCACATCTCAGCTGGACAAAGCGTCCATCATCAGACTGACCAGCAGCTACCTGAGGATCCGAGGCCTGTTCCCTGAGGGTAACACACACACACACACACACACACACACACACACACACACACACACACACACACACACACACACACACACACACACACACAGACCAGCAGCTACCTGAGGATCCGAGGCCTGTTCCCTGAGGGTAACACACACACACACACACACACACACACACACACACACACACACACACACACTGACCAGCAGCTACCTGAGGATCCGAGGCCTGTTCCCTGAGGGTAACACACACACACACACACACACACACACACACACACACACACACACACACACACACACACCAGCAGCTACCTGAGGATCCGAGGCCTGTTCCCTGAGGGTAACACACACACACACACACACACACACACACACACACACACACTGACCAGCAGCTACCTGAGGATCCGAGGCCTGTTCCCTGAGGGTAACACACACACACACACACACACACACACACACACACACACACACACACACACACACACCAGCAGCTACCTGAGGATCCGAGGCCTGTTCCCTGAGGGTAACACACACACACACACACACACACACACACACACACACACACACACACACACACACACACACACACACACACACACTGACCAGCAGCTACCTGAGGATCCGAGGCCTGTTCCCTGAGGGTAACACACACACACACACACACACACACACACACACACACACAGACCAGCAACCTGAGGATCCGAGGCCTGTTCCCTGGCATTTTTTTACATTTTAAAATGCTTTAAGCTGAATTGAATGAAATTAAAATAATAATAATGTTTGTGTGTGTGTGTGTGTGTGTGTGTGTGTCTAACCACTTAAAAATAATAAAATAATAATTATGAGTTGGGTTCGATGAAATGAAATGATTGCGATTAAATGTTCGGGAAAATCATGTGAAAATACAGCGTTAAAGCAATGATCCTCTGACTTTAGGATTTATAGCATTCAGCGCTTACAAAACTAGTTTAAAGCGCTAGTATAATATTTCATTATTTAAAAAAAAATTATCAGCTCACATAAAACCCAAAAAACCATCACAGATTCAGTCATTTTCTCTTTCCGTCGCTGTCAAAAACATTCAGAATATTTTGCTGAGAATCAAAAGCTAAATTTATATTGAATCATAACAGATTTCAAATCGTAGCCTATACGGGATAAATATTTCACAAATGGGAGAAAATAGAGAATTCATGTCGGATCGCATTGGGCCTAAAGAGCCTATAATCTAGAGATATTTCTTCTAAAAATGAGTCGAATTTTGTTCAGTTCATTTCTTTGACGGAGGCAGTGTTTCAGCGGTAACTGGGGAACATATTTATTTTAAAGGTATAGTTAACCTAAAAATAAACATTCTGTCGATATTTACTCCAAATATGATTCATTCTTTTAAACATAAAATAAGATATTCTGAGAAATGTCTGATTGGGTCTTTTTTCCCGTTCATACAATTGAATTCAATGGGCACCGAAACCAACATTCTTCAAAATATCATCTTTTATGTTGAACAGAATTAATTATTTGATTGAATCTTGTATTATTGTGTGATGATGAGCAGGGATGACATAACAGCTCGACACATGCTAAATAACACAAAACAAACTGAACAAAACAAAAACATCTGCTGTATAATCTTACAAATTAACACAAATCGAGTAAAATTAATGTATCTGTAATATTATCATGCACGCTCAATTTATACAAGCAAAATGAACCAATTTATTTTGACATGTTATTGTGTCGCTGCATCTGTTCTCTGATAGCGGACTCTAGACGTTTGCATAGTCATGATTGTTTAAAACAAACATATAATAGTCTACTGTAAAGGCAACTCTGGACAGTTGGATAGATTCATATTATTTCTCTCTATACGTGAACATGATTAATATCTTTGACCGGTATGTTTTCTCGGGTCTCCGTGATAGTTATGATCGGTCGATGGTCATAATTTATCTCTGGCTGCATTATAATGACGTCCTAATTCGGGATATAATTTAAGTTTTTATAATTAAAACTTTACATTTTAACTCTACATTTAATAAATGAAATGTCTTAAAGATTATTTCGTTTTGCTGGACGAAATTCAAAGTAGGCTAATCAAATCAAGTCAATGATCTGATCTGGATAGTTACACACAACATGTATAGAGAGAGCGTTTATGTATAATCAAGTGCGTGGCAACAATTATAATGCGCGTTTTACAAGCCTTGAGAGACGAATCATTCATAACCGGCCCTCATCATCATCATCATCATCATCACGCGGGCTCGCTTCTCTGCGTTGGTCATCGACTCATTTCTTCTTCAGTGTAAAAGGCTTTGGCGAAAATAAACGACTCTCTTAATCTCTATATCTCTACCGCCACAGGACAACAACGCGCGGTTTAATAAAATGCTTTGATGCGATCCGATTCCAGAGGGGCCAAACCTGGCGAAACAGGGGCCCTGGATTAGTTATATTAAATGATGCGATAATAATGTGTTGTTGCAATTCTGTAATTTACCTTTTACCAGTAGCCTATACAATATAGCCTATAGCCTGTGTAAAATTGTTTCGTTGAAAGTTGGGTCATTTTATGTAATTATAATAAACACATTAGAAGTAATATTTTAGTAATAAAGAGAAATAATATTTTACGTTACATAAATCCACAATTGTTTTTAGTTATTTTTTCAGATTCTCCACATTAAGTTTAGAAATAAATTAGTTTAATCTGTTTAATTTAATAATAAAGATCGATGACCTACCGTTAAACTGCAGTTTAAATTAGTTTATGATTCTAAGACAATCCACTTTTGCTAATTATATAATATATAAAGCTAAATGAGTTATTCACATCCCGGCTCTGCATATATAGCACGAGTTCATGCTTTTCTTTTTGTGCTCTTTATACGCAAAACTAATAGTTTACGTGCATCTGTTTCGCAGCATTGAGCCGCTGTGTAAAACTGGTTGTGTGTGTATTTCGTATCATTTATTTACACGCTAAAAAAGTGCGCGTCGGATGCCCGTTAAAGGTCATTTCTGCGCATAAAGAGCGCGTTCGCGAAGCTGTTTATGCAGGAATGGGAATATGCCGTTTATTGATGACGGGATTCAAGCTCGACGTTCGCTAATAAAACTGTGTTTGTAATGAAGGTTTGACTGACCTGTGTTTGTTTGTTCGTGTGTGTGCGCGCGGGTGTGTGTGTGTGTGTGTGTGTGTGTGTAGGTCTCGGAGGGGCCTGGGGTCAGTCAGCACGGCTCAGTCCTCGGGATCTCATGGCCAGGGATCTGGGATCTCACCTCCTGCAGGTCATATGCTTTAAAAACAACATTATATTTGATTCTAATTTCTTGTCTGATGATTATGTAAATTTATCATATAAAAACATGATGTTTTATGTATTCTGGCATTTTTCAGACGCTGGATGGGTTTGTGTTTGTCGTGGCGTCTGATGGTAAAATCATGTACATTTCAGAAACAGCTTCAGTTCATCTGGGTTTGTCACAGGTGAGAGTTTAACATGAAACCAGGGTCAGTCTGGGGCTGTAGTGATATCACTGCAACACACACATCACTGACAACACACACACACACACACACACACACACACACACACACACACACACACACACACATCACTGACAACACACACACATCACTGACAACACACACACATCACTGACAACACACACACATCATTGACAACACACACACATCACTGTCTGCAACACACACATCACTGACAACACACACACATCACTGACAACACACACATCACAGACAACACACACACATCACAGACAACACACATACATCACTGACAACACACACACATCACTGCAACACACCACTGCGGACACACACATCACTGAGAACACACACATCACTGAGAACACACACATCACTGAGAACATATGAACTTTCAGAAGAATGTGCTTATAATATTATCTGTGGAATGTGAAGTGAATCCATTCACAGACTGTTTGCTCATATTGTGCCTCTATTGAGAAATTCTGATCTAAAGTCTGAAGAAAAACACTGAGATTGAGCTTGTTTAATATGTCTAGATTTTACATTTGGGTGTGTAGAGAGACCTTTCACACACACACGCACACATGCACGCACACACACACACACACACACACACACACACACACACGCACACACGTGCACACAAATGCACACACACGCACACAAACACACACACATACATACAAAAGTTATAGTTTTTTGAAAGAAAACAACTGTAGCATTTAACTAATCAAAATACAATTAAAACGGTATTATTGTAAATTATAATTATGTAAGGGATAATGTAGAGCGAGGCGGTTGTTATAGCGAATACACCCCGACAGGCTGATCAGTTCGCGGACGCGTCGGGGTCTTGAGTCAGCCTGAAAGGGGTGTATTCGCCATAACAACCGCCTTGCTCTACATTATCCCGCTTATTACATGGCTACCTACCAAATAAATCAATAATTTGACACAAAATATTGATTTAAAAAGGAGTTTATTGATTTAAAAACGATTGTATTCCGCTAAAGAAAATAGTCCGTTCCGTCTCTACGGTTAGAATCCTGCGTCCATAGCAACGCTCTGTTTCTCATGGCAACGGTGTGTTATACTCAGCAGCGTCTGTTATCAAGAAATAACATTAGAATTCAACCAAGCCATGTAATAAAGTGAAATAACATTTTAATTTTAATAAGACGAAAGGGAATAACGGCATGAGATGACGGGTGAACTGACGGGTAAACTGATGGTAAACTGACGGTAAACTGATGGGTAAACTGACGGTAAACTGACGGTAAACTGACGGGTAAACTGACGGTAAACTGACGGGTAAACTGACGCTAAACTGACGGGTGAACTGACGGTAAACTGACGGTAAACTGACGGGTAAACTGACGGGTAAACTGACGGGTAAACTGACGGGTGAACTGACGGGTAAACTTACGGGTAAACTGGCGGTAAACTGATGGGTAAACTGACGGGTAAACTGACGGGTGAACTGATGGGTGAACTGACGGTAAACTGACGGGTAAACTGACGGTAAACTGATGGGTGAACTGACGGGTAAACTGACAGGTAAACTGACAGGTAAACTTACGGTAAACTGGGTGGGTAAACTGACGGGTGAACTGACGGGTAAACTGACAGGTAAACTTACGGGTAAACTGGCGGTAAACTGATGGGTGAACTGACGGGTAAACTGACAGGTAAACTTATGGTAAACTGACGGTAAACTGACGGGTAAACTGACGGGTGAACTGACGGCAATGACCTTGATATAATAAAGCCAGAAGGATTGTGTGGAGATCCAGAATTCTGAACCCGTCACGGGTTAGTTAAAGAGACAACGCTGTTTTCACTGCCTAGTCAAAGCAGCAGCGGCCGCAGAGACGAGGCAAATCAAGCTGTTAATGTGGGAACACCTGTGTGTGAGCCTGAGCATTCAAATGTGCTGTGGGTGGGAGAGAGAGAGGGAGAGAGTGGGAGAGAGAGAGGGAGAGAGAGAGAGGGAGAGAGGGAGAGTGAGAGAGAGAGAGGGGGAGAGGGAGAGAGGGAGAGGGAGAGGGAGAGAGGGAGAGAGAGACTGAGACTCCACCGCAGAACACTGAAGCTCATGTGGATCATCATGTTCGGACTCGGACGAGACATTATTGTGTGTCAGTGTGAGGCAGGTCTGATCCCGAACACACACACGCACATTGTGTGTGTGTGAGCCTGAGCATTCAAATGTGCTGTGGGTGGGAGAGAGAGAGGGAGAGAGTGGGAGAGAGAGAGGGAGAGAGAGAGAGGGAGAGTGAGAGAGAGAGAGGGGGAGAGGGAGAGAGGGAGAGGGAGAGGGAGAGAGGGAGAGAGAGACTGAGACTCCACCGCAGAACACTGAAGCTCATGTGGATCATCATGTTCGGACTCGGACGAGACATTATTGTGTGTCAGTGTGAGGCAGGTCTGATCCCGAACACACACACGCAGTGTGTTTAGTAAAGTGCACATTCCTCCGCGCGCCGCCGCACTACAAAGAGCAGATTAGCGTCTCCGCGCAGCTGCAGAGAAAGTAATTTGTCGCTGAAGTGCTGAGAAGTGACCTTCCCTGTGTCTGATGTGCCCTGCTAATTTACACACTGAAACAGATCAAAGTCCAGGATAGAATCCGCTTTTGTTTTCTCATGCAAATCATGTTTTTATACATGAACTTTCTGCAGCGGGAATCAGATTGTGTCTTTGAGATGCACACAGATCAATTTCAGACAAACAGGAGCTTAGTTTCAGCCAGACACACACACACACACACACACACACACACACACACACACACACACACACAAACACACACACACACAGTTCACAATAGGCATGTTTGTGAGTTGATGTAATCTTCTTAAATGACACACACTCTCAGCCTTGATCTCAGTGGGGTTTTTCCAGTATATTGACTGGTTTCTCTTCAGGAGAAACACACCTTAAAATGACTGAATGATGATTTATGATCTGTTGTAGGTGGAACTGACTGGTAACAGCATCTTTGAGTACATCCACCCGTCAGACCATGATGAGATGAGCACAGTGCTGAGCGCTCACCCACCACTACACCCACACTTCCTGCAGGGTACACACACACACACACACACACACACACACACACACACACACACACACACACACACACTCTCTCTCACACACACACACACACACACACACACACACACACACACACACACACACACTCTCTCTCTCTCTCTCTCTCTCACACACACGGAATGCAATGCTTTATATTTCTCACAAGGCTCTTCTGGTGTGTGTTCCAGAGTTTGAGCTGGAGCGCTCGTTCTTCCTGCGGATGAAGTGTGTGTTGGCGAAGAGGAACGCGGGACTCACGTGTGGCGGGTATAAGGTGAGTTCGTCTCTACATTATGAAACATCCGCACATGTTTCCATTTGGGCTGGTAAAATGATATTCTGCTTTATTTTCTTCTCAAGCCCGAGTTTTGCATTGCAAATGTCATTATGAAAGCAAAGCAAAAGCGTTTGTCAAGAGCTCGTTCACATCGAGCATTTAACATTCATCTGCCATTTTACTGTCGTTTAGCAGCGTCTGATCGAGACTCTGCTGCATGAACCAATGAACTGATGAACTGATCTGATTAAATGTGGCAAAGACTCGTGTGTGTCGTTTAGCAGCGTCTGATCGAGACTCTGCTCCATGAACCAATGAACTGATGAACTGATCTGATTAAATGTGTGGCAAAGACTCGTGTGTGTTTCATACATCATGAATGTATGACAGCTCGCGGCCGACACACACACCTATCTCCCTGCACCGGCTCAACTATAAGCTTTCATAAATCAAGCTGTGGAGATTTGTTTAAAATTTACATTGGCAATAAACAAGTGGTTTATGTCAAGTGAAGAATAAATCACACACTGGATTCAGAGGCGCAGGACATAGAGGTGTGTGTGATAGTGCATGTGTTAGTGAGTGTGTAAGAGTTTGTGTGTTCTTACAGGCCACTCTCTTCAGTCTCACACACTCTTACACACACACACACACACACTCAAACACACACACACACACACACACACACACTAACATTTACATTTACATGTAATCATTTAGTAGACGCTTAAGCGTTTTAAGCGACTTACAAATGAGGAGACCAATAGAAGCAGTTAATTTAACAAGAGCCGCTCATTTGCACTAAACAGTGCCTGGTGGCTCAAGAACGCAAACCTTGAAATAGGTTCCAAGGTGCAAGCCCTGTGCAAGGTTATCTCTGCGCTAACTTCAAAAACGCAAACCTGTGATAACGCTGACGGCATGCACATGCGGATTACGTGTTTAGTCTGTAGGTATGCGCGTTTGAATATATTTGTGCACAAGTGTAGTCTTTTCTTTACAAATTGACCTAAAAAAATTACTTGTCTGGCCTTAAAATGTATAAAACAGAATTATTTATCGCTTCCGCATAGCCATGTGAACCGGAACTACTTTGACAACATTTTATCTGTACAGAGGTTAAGGGAAGGGAAGGAGGCCTTCACAGGGGAGAGACTAGTGGACACTTCAGAACTGCGTTGTCGTCGTGTCCAATGAGTACATCAGGATTTATGGGAAGTGTTCCCGGTTCCGGCTGACCTGATCTATGCAGCCTAACATTGAATTATAGAAGTCTATAATGTGTTATGTGTATGATAGGTCAAAGAGATGTGTTTTTAGTCGAGCTTTGAACTGACAGAGTGTGTCTGCTTCCCGGACAATGTTAGGAAGACTGTTCCAAAGTTTTGGTACTAAATAGGAGAAGGATCTACCGCCAGCAGTCTTTTTTGATTTTCTAGGTATTATTAACTGGCCGGAATTTTGAGATCGCAATAGACGTGAAGGACTATAATGCGTTAAGAGCTCGCTCAAGCACTGCGGATCTAAACCATTTAGTGCTTTGTAAGTAATCAGCAATATTTTAAAATGTATACGATGTTTAATAGGGAGCCAGTGCAGTGTTGACAGAACCGGGCTAATATACTTCCTGGTTCCGGTAAGAACTCGAGCTGCTGCGTTTTGGACCAGCTGTAGTTTGTTTATTAAGCGTGCAGGGCAACCACCCAGTAGAGCATTACAATAATCTAGCCTTGATGTCATGAACGCATGAACTAACTGTTCCACATTTGTCATTGAGAGAATATTTCCTAATTTAGATATATTTTTAAGATGAAAATGCGGTTTTACAGATACTAGAAACTTGACTTTCAAATGAAAGATTGGTATCAAAATTAAGTAGTTAGTGCTGTTAGTATATAAGTGCTGTGACCTTTCCCAGTTTAGTCTAACGCAAGATATGTACTTTGTTTTTAAAAGATATGGAGTAGAATAGGAGAGAAAAGAAAGTGTTAGTGTTTATGGATCAAGTGTCGATGATAAAGATGCGTCTTCAGCCATTTCTTGAAAGGACCCGTGCTGCAGTGGTTCAAGTCATATCTAGCAGATAGAACTTTTTCTGTGATGATCAATGATCTCTCTTCCTCTGCAGCCCCATTTTCCTCTGGTGTGCCACAGGGTTCCATCCTCGGCCCTGCTCTATTTTCCTTGTACATGCTCCCCTTAGGTTCTGTGATATCCCGGCATAATGTCTCTTTCCATCTGTATGCAGACGATGTACAAATCTATCTGCCAGTTGCCCAGAACTCCCCAGACACACAGTCCATTCAGACATGTCTGCATGACATTAAACATTGGCTGTCACAAAATTTCCTCTGTCTAAATGAATCAAAGACTGAATTTATCCTATTTGATGCCTCTAGTTCAACAAAGGCAGCTCCCAATCTTGCACCTCTGACCACCCACCTCAGTCTTGTAGTCAGGAATCTTGGAGTGATTTTGGACAGCAGTCTGAAGCTCGATAAACAGGTAGACTCTGTGATCAGGGCAAGTTTCTTCCAGCTTCGTCGGTTGGCCAAAGTCAAACCATTCCTCAGCTGTAGTGACCTCGAGAAAACAATCCACGCTTTTATTAGTTCACGCTTGGACTACTGCAATGCCCTCTACATCGGGTTAAATCAGGCCTCTCTGCACCGTCTACAGCTTGTGCAGAATGCAGCAGCCCGGCTTCTTACCAACACCCGTAAACATGACCACATCACTCCTGTCCTGTACTCTCTCCACTGGCTCCCGGTCGAGTTCAGAATCCAGTTTAAGATCCTACTGTTTGTTTTCTGCTCCATCCATGGCCTTGCACCTCTCTATCTGTGTAACATGCTGACTCCTTACCAGCCCAGCAGAGCCCTGTGCTCCTCTGAACAACACCTGCTGGTGGTCCCACTGTCCAGGTGCAAAAAGTGGGGTGATCGTGCCTTTGCGGTAGCGGGGCCAAAACTCTGGAACGCTCTGCCTCTGGATTACGCTCCATCATGGACCTGCCCCTGTTCAAGACCAGGCTGAAGCACCATCTCTTTAGATCGGCCTTTGACACCTGATGGACAACTGATTAGCATAATGATTTTATGGATGTGTTGTATTTTATTTTATTGCATTGTTTTGTATTTCACTCCTTTTGTCTCTGTCCAGCGCTTTGATCAACTTTGGTTGTTGTAAAGCGCTTTATAAATAAAAATTGATTGATTGATGGCTATAGACTCAGGTTGGGTTCAGCAGGTCATTCCTCCTGCAGGGAACAGTCCAGGTGAAGGTCCGTGAAAGTGAGTCTGTCTCTCTTTGGGATGATGCACCACGAGGCGACGTTCACTTGTAGAACACAAGCTTCTGTAGACCCATCGGACTGAAGTAGTGAGTTTAGGTATAGGGAGCAGAGCCAGTGGTTGTTCTGCAGGAAAACATCAGTGCCTTGAATCTGATGCGAGCAGCTATTGGGAACCAGTGCAGGTTTATGAGGAGAGGAGTGACATGTGTCTCTTCAACTCGATAAAGACACTCTTGATGCAGCATCTGGATCAGTTGCAGAAGTTTGACAGTGATGCTGGAAGGAGAGAGCATTACAATAGTCCAGTCTGGACAAAACAAGAGCATGGACAAGGAGATGTGTAGCTCCGATAGGAAGGGCCTGATCCTCCTAATGTTGTATAAGGCAAATCTGCAGGTCTGTGAAGCTCAACTGATCATCAATCACAACTCCAAGGTTCTTGGCTGACCTGGATGGAGTTATGGATGATGAACCCAGCTGAATGGAGAAGTTGTGATGAAGTGTTTGGTTGGCCGAGACCACAAGCAATTCTGTCTTCACTCGGTTTAGTTGAAGGTGGTGATCCTTCATCCAGCCAGAATTGTCTGTCAGGCAGGCTGAGATGCGAGAAGCTCCCGTCGGATCATCTAGATGGAGTGAGAGAAAGAGTTGTGTGTCGTCAGTGTAGCAGTGATAGGAAAAACCATGTTGATGAATGACTGAATGACAGATCCTACTGATAAGATGGAGATGGAGATGGAGAAGAGAAGCGGTCCCAGCACTGAACCCTGAAGCACTCCAGTAACTAGATGATAACAGTGATGGGATAAACCATGTTTCTGAATGACAGATCCTAGTGATGACATGTAGATGGAGAAGAGAAGTGGTCCTAGCACTGAGCCCTGAGGCACTCCAGTAGCTAGATGTTGGGTTTCAGACATTCACTCCTCCACGACACCCTGAAGGACCTACTGAGAGGTCAGACCTGAACCATTGGAGTGCTGTTCCTGAGATGCCCTTCATCATGAGGATTGAAAGGATGATCTGGAGGTTAATTGTGTCAAAAGCAGCAGCAGATCCAGCAGGATGAGAACTGAGGATTTGGAAGCTGCTCTTGCCAGTCTCAGAGCTTCAATAACCAAGAGCAGGGCCGTCTCAGTTGAGTGAAGCTTCTGAAACCAGACTGGTTGATCTGTGTGAGAAATGTAGAGACTTAATTGAACACGACTTGTTCAAGTGTTTTAGCAATGAATGGAAGAAGGGATATCGGTCTGTAATTTTCCAGATGTGCTGGATTCAGAGTGGGTTTCTTAAGCAGTGGGGTTATCAGAGCCTCTGCTGTGGGAAAGGTACCAGTGTGAAGAGAGGTGTTGATACGAGTGAGTGCAGGAACAACTGAGGAAGAAATGGCTTTAAGTAGATGAGTGGAAATAGGATCAAGCGGACAGGTAGTAGGGTGATTGGAAAGGATGAGTTTGGAGACTTCTGCCTCTGAGAGCGGAGAGAAGGAAGAGAGTGTGTGTTTGCTGTTAAGGTATGTGTGTCAGTTTGTGGTGTGGAGAATTGGCTCCCGATGGTGGTTGTGTCATTTATGAAGAATGTGGCAAAATCGTCCACTGTTAGGGTTGATGAAGGAGGAGGAGGGTTAAGAAGAGAAGAGAAAGTTTTGAAAAGCTTGCGAGAATCAGAAGAATTGTTAATTTTGTTGTGATAGTAAGTCATTTTAGCAGTAGAGACATTAGCAGAGAAGGAAGAGAGGAGGGATTGATAAAGACCAAGGTCAGTAGGATCTTTCGATTTGTGCCACTTCCTCTCTGCAGAGGGTGTGGCGCTGGCCTGGAGGAAAGGGGGCAGAAGTTGTCCAAGCACTATGTTAGAGTGGAGAAAAAGTATCAGTTGCACTGTTAGTATCTAGTGATGAGAGCTGATCAGGTGGAGGAAGTGTGGATGAGACCAGAGGGGATAGGCGAGAGGGTGAGAGTGAGCGTAGGTTTAACCGAAAGGTGACCTGTGGAGGAGTGTGTGTTGTGTTCTGAGGCAGGTTGAGGTTGAGAGTGAGGAGGAAGTGATCTGAGGTGTGCAGCGCAGTGATCAGTGTATGGTCAGTGGAGCAGTAGCGCGTGTAAATAAGGTCCAATGGGTTACCTGATTTGGGAGTAGCCGTAGTAGATACTCGTTTGAGGTCGAATGAGGCGAGCAAAGTGTGGCAATCAGCAGCCTGAGGCTTTTCTAGGTGAATGTTGAAGTCGCCAACAACTACCCGAGGAGTACCATCCTCAGGGAAGGATGAGAGTAAGACATCCTACTCCTCCAAGAAACTCCCAAGCTGATCTGGGGGATGATAAATAACTACAAAATGTATTTTAATAGGACTTGTGATAGTAATTGAATGCGATTCAAATTAGCTGTTGTCACACAGAGGTGGTAAAGGATAAACTCCATCCCTTCAGGTCAGGCGAGGAGTGTGTGAGAGAGTGAAGTTAGTGGAGAGGGCAGCCGGTGTGGCAGTATCCTCTGGTCCGACTCAGGACTCAGTCAGGGCCAACTGGCTGAGACCTGAATGACTAGAAATAGATGTAATGAAATCACCTTTGTTTACAGCGGACTGGCAATTCCAGAGATCGATAGGAAAAGAGATTAAAGGACTAGAAGACACCGGAAAGGTACGCAGGGTTTTAGGATTGCACAGCCTCCTACGTGTGACATTTGATTTTGTGTGTTAGTAATAGTAGGGATTTGGAAGCACATAGTGAAGAGAGGTCACAAACAGAAAGATGAGAACAAGTTGTGTAGAAAAAGGAAGGAAATAACAAGAAGTTACTCAAGTGCCTTGTCGGTGTCCTTGCTCGGTGGAGTCGCGCAGGTAGAGTCTTCACACGAGGGCTGCTGCGTCTGATGCCGCTGTATACAACTTGATTTTATACCCACCTGAAATGTCGTGATTGAATACAGCTGGACACGCCTCACTATCAAAACTGTTTACCCAAACGCAAACAAATGAGACTTCACCACACAATCCTAGCACGTGAGCACAGTAAACAAACAATGTTTCCTAGTAACTACAACTGCGCTAAAATACAATGAGAGAAAGATACAAAACCACTTACAGTTACTGTCACTTCCACACACACACACTGTCACACACATACACTCTGCTGAACTTCTTCCACACATAAAACACTGAACCTGTATGATGCTCACAGGTGATTCACTGCAGTGGGTACCTGAAGCTCCGTCAGTTCGTGATGGACGTGTCTCTGTACGAGTCCTGCTATCAGATCGTGGGTCTGGTGGCTGTCGGTCAGTCTCTTCCTCCCAGCGGCGTGACGGAGATCAAACTCCACAGCAACATGTTCATGTTCCGTGCGAGTCTCGATCTCAAACTCATTTTCCTGGACAGCAGGTGAGATTCGACTGAACTCTGAACACTGTCTCTCACAGGCACAGCAGCGCACACACACACACACACACACACACACACACACACACACACACACACACACACACACACTCTCTCACACACACTCTCTCACACTGCATCGCTCAACTTTCACTTCCACAGCTAATACGGTGCATTCAAGTCATGTCGGAAAGATCCTATTTACCAGTCGAACACTGCGAACATCAGGCTCTTCCTCAGTGTTTCTGTCTTTTCCAGCATAAATATCTAAACATTCAAAAATCAAGATACTCTATATTGCTAAAAGAATTGGGACACTCCTCCAAATCATTGAATTCAGGTGTTTCAATCACTTGAATTGATGGGGTTGTTTGGGGGGAGGGGGGGTGATGGCCTGGGGTTGTTTTTAAGGCTTGGCCTCTTAGTTCCAGGGAAAGGAACTCTAAATGCTTCATCATACCAAGACATTTCGGACAATTTCATGCTCCCAACTTTGTGGGAAGAGTTTGGGGATGTTCCTGATCCAGCATGACTGCGCTCCAGTGCACAGAGCAGGACCATAAACACATGGATGAGGAGTTTGGTGTGGAGGAACTGGACTCCTGCACAGAGTCCTAACCTCAACCCCATAGAACAGCTTTGGTCAGTGCCTGAACAAAAATTCCCATAAACACACTCCTAAACTTTGTGGAAAGCCTTCCCCGAAGAGTTGAAGCTGTTATAGCTACAAAGGGTGGAGCAACTCTATATTAAACCCTAAGGATTAAGAATGGGATGCCATTACAGTTCATGTGCATGTAAAGGCCGACGTCCCAAAACTTTTGTCAATATAGTGCATCATTTACTGGAGAAGCAAAATGATAGATATATGTGAAGATGTGAAGATATTAAGTCTTGTTTTAAGAAAAACGAAGTGAGTTTGTGCTTAAAAATGCCAGTGGCGTCAGAAAAATAATCTTGTTTCCCCTTCAAATTAAGATAATTTTTCTGGCAGATATTTGTACTTGTTTTAAACACGTAATTTAATTTTGATCAGTTTTTTATAGTAAACAAGATATTAATATCTTCAGTCATTTTGCTTTTGTGCTGTAAAACGAGACAGAAACACTGAGGAAGAGCCTCATGAAGCACATGATCAACCGTGAGAAACAGCTTCTGTATCGAGGGTCAATTTATTGAAATGAATAAAAGTATTTTTTCCATTTACAATAAAACTAGCTAAATTGCATGTGCAAAATAATATATAACGATACAATTTACATCATCTCCTTAAAATAAATAAAAACAAAACAAAACATGCATTCTTTAATCATAATTTTGTAGAAGTAGAGTTAAAAAATCTTGCAGAATTTTTGTAGAAATGGTACATCGCAATCTTGCTCCAATCAAAGTGACTTGACATCGTATTTCCGACTTTCCAACTTGAAAATACAAACTTCTCAGGAGGACTTGAATGCACCAATCATACTTACAGTCTGGAACCAACCGGAAGAAACATTAGCTGTGATTTTTAACCATTTAAACCATTGGTAGAAGCAGAAGGAGTCTCTTTCATCTGAACGTGTGTGTGTGTTTGTGTGTGTCAGGGTGGCGGAGTTAACCGGTTATGAGCCACAGGATCTGATTGAGAAGACTCTCTACCATCACGTCCACGGCTGTGACGTCTTCCAGCTGCGATACGCACATCATCTACGTGAGTCGCTTCACACACACTTTCCTCTGTAGATCATCTACAGCCGCAGCATGAATGTGTTCGTTCTACTGACACGTCTGAGCAGTGTTTGCATGGAAACCCTAGTGAAGCTGTGTGTGTGTGTGTGTCTCAGTGCTGGTGAAGGGGCAGGTCACCACCAAGTACTACCGTCTGCTGTCGAAACACGGCGGCTGGGTCTGGTTGCAGAGCTGCGCCACCATCGTCCACAACAGCCGCTCGTCTCGACCGCACTGCATCGTCAGCGTCAACTACGTCCTCACGTGAGTGACCTTTGACCTCCCTCACAGCAGTGTTGAGCCAGAACCGCTCACTCTGATGCCGTGTCTCTCTCTCCGCAGGGATGTGGAATATAAAGAGATGCAGCTCTCTCAGGACCAGAGCAGATCCAGACCGTCTCTGCCCTATAAGAACTGTCTCGCAGCTCCTCAGGACTCACGCAAACAGCTGAAAGCCAAAGCAGCCAAACTCAAAAGCAAAGCCAAAGCATGTCCGTATTCGCAGGTGAAGGTACTGACAGACTCCCCTGGGAACGTGACCTCGAGTGCTTGTGGTTTCCAGACCTCGTTGGAGTCTCTGTCCTGGAAGAGCTGCCAGCAGAGCCCCGTCTCACTGATGCACGTCCAGGAGCCGTCTCACACACTGCCTCTGTCCTATGCATACACATACACACACACGCAGACGCAGGCCTCCAGCGACTGCCGGAAAGCACTGGTGACCCCGATCTCCTCCAGACGACCCGTCCTCTCCTCACTGCAGTCGCCCTGGAGCTGCGCTAATAAACCTGCGGCGCACCTGCAAACTCCTGCCTGCAGCGCATTCTCTGGTACCTACACACACACACACACCAGAGTCACTGACTTCAGATCTGACAGACGGACACATAGCAGGGCTGTTAATCGCTAATGGCGATTAAATTGAACTCTTTCCCTGCCATTGATGGGATTTTCCACTGTTTTATTGTAGGGTGCGCTGTTACGCATTCTCCGAGTACTGAACCTCTGGATCAAAACACAGGTGAAGAAGCAGCAGAAGCGAGCGACATGAGCGAGCGACAGAAGCGAGCGACAGACAGACGCGAGCGACAGAAGCGAGCGACAGACAGAAGCGAGCGACAGAAGCGAGCGACAGACAGAAGTGAGCGACAGAAGCGAGCGACAGACAGAAGCGAGCGACAGAAGCGAGCGGCAGAAGCGAGCGGCAGAAGCGAGCGACAGACGCGAGCGACAGACGCGAGCGATAGACAGAAGCGAGCGACAGACGCGAGCGATAGACAGAAGCGAGCGACAGACGCGAGTGACAGAAGCGAGCGACAGACGCGAGCGACAGAAGCGAGCGATAGACAGAAGCGAGCGATAGACAGAAGCGAGCGACAGACAGAAGCGAGCGACAGACAGAAGCGAGCAACAGACAGAAGCGAGCGACAGAAGCGAGTGATAGAAGCGAGCGACAGACAGAAGCGAGCGACAGGCAGAAGCGAGCGACAGGCAGAAGCGAGCGACAGGCAGAAGCGAGCGACAGGCAGAGCGACAGGCAGAAGCGAGCGACAGACGCGAGCGGCAGACGCGAGCGACAGACGCGAGCGACAGACGCGAGCGACAGACGCGAGCGACAGACAGAAGCGAGCGACAGACAGAAGCGAGCGACAGAAGCGAGCGATAGACAGACGTGAGCGACAGGCAGACGCGAGCGACAGGCAGACGCGAGCGACAGACACGAGCAACAGACGCGAGCGATAGACAGAAGCGAGCGACAGAAGCGAGCGATAGACAGAAGCGAGCGACAGACGCGAGCGACAGGCAGACGCGAGCGACAGGCAGAAGCGAGCGACAGTCAGACGCGAGCGACAGACGCGAGCGATAGACAGAAGCGAGCGACAGACAGAAGCGAGCGACAGAAGCGAGCGACAGACAGACACGACAGACAGAAGCGAGCGACAGAAGCGAGCGACAGACAGACACGACAGACAGAAGCGAGCGACAGACAGAAGCGAGCGACAGACAGAAGCGAGCGACAGAAGCGAGCGATAGACAGAAGCCAGCGACAGACGCGAGCGACAGGCAGACGCGAGCGACAGGCAGAAGCGAGCGACAGACGCGAGCGACAGACGCGAGCGACAGACAGAAGCGAGCGACAGACAAAAGCGAGCGACAGACAGAAGCGAGCGACAGACAGAAGCGAGCGACAGACGCGAGCGACAGACAGAAGCGAGCGACAGACAGAAGCGAGCGACAGAAGCGAGCGACAGACAGAAGCGAGCGACAGACAGAAGCGAGCGACAGAAGCGAGCGACAGACAGAAGCGAGCGACAGACAGACGCGAGCGACAGACAGACGCGAGCGACAGACGCGAGCGATAGAATCGAGCGACAGACGCGAGCCAGAGTCCTGCACGGGTCCATTTTTGGAGACCCGCCCCCGCCCGTACCCGCAAAGTTCAGCACCAGATCCGACCCGTCACCCGTGATAATATCAAAATTAAATCCGCACCCGCCCAGACCCGTTAATATTTGGCCCGTTACCCGACCCGTGCCCGCGATAAACCACACAGGTGACGCGTTCATGTAACATAAGGGTGCGCTGCCAATAACGCACCTAAAAGCTGTCACAAAGAACTGGGAAAAGTAATGATTATTAATAGGCCTGTGAAATATATCAATGAGACATTTCAATTGTTTATTAATAAGCAAGTGTTTTCTGTGTCAAAGATGACGATGCTGACTCGCGATCTTCACAGTAGTGAACGCGCCAGAGAGAAATGCACATTTCATACGGATTATAAGCAGAGAACAGTCTGTTTTCTTTCGTTTTGAATTGTTTTGTTTAAAAGTACACATTTCATGCTTTCTATTTCTCAGGTCTGTGAGGCAAGTAGCTTATACGATGAGTTTCGGTTCATTTAAGAGACGATCAGTTCACGCGCGGGCGCCTCCGGCCGTGTCCTGATTATATTGCCTGCCTGCTATATTCTTATTTATTAAATCCATGAATTTGGTAGATGAAACATTGATTAAAATTAAGATACAATTAATACAAAAACGAAATTCACTTTAAAGAAAGGCTTAACAAACTTAATGAAGTGGTCAAAATCATGTCTGCCCACTCCATTTGTCTCACGATATTCCGATATTCGGGATCATCTTATCTTATTCATGCTTTTCACTTTTCATATAATCAACATGAAATAAAAATAAAAAAAGTATATTATTTTATTTAAACATGAATATGAAACTAAATCGTTTTTTAATGACTGGGCTACAACACATAGGCCTATTAGCCTACAGTACAGAGGAATTTAATGTCGCAACTTGGTCGGACTAAAAGGGGAGAAAAAAATAAAATTGGGTCGGTCCTAAATTGACAGGGTCGGTCGGGTTACGGCAAACAATAATATTTTTACTAAAACACATATTTGCGTATGTGTAATGCTGGTAATTTAGACATACGAAATATTGCACATATTTTTCATCCGCTACCCGCCCGCAAGGAGTTCATTATCCGCTCGCGTCCCCGCCCGTGAATTTTAGGAATGTCACAATCCACCCGTTTTAGCCACTTTTATGCGGGTACCCGCGGATACCCGACCCGTTGCAGGACTCTGACGCGAGCGATAGAATCGAGCGACAGACGCGAGCGATAGAATCGAGCGATAGACGCGAGCGACAGACGCGAGCGACAGACGCGAGCGATAGAATCGAGTGATAGACGCGAGCGACAGACGCGAGCGATAGAATCGAGCGATAGACGCGAGCGACAGAAGCGAGCGACAGACGCGAGCGACAGAAGCGAGCGACAGACAGAAGCGAGCGACAGACAGAAGCGAGCGATAGAAGCGAGCGATAGAAGCGAGGCTGACACATGTATGAGTTAGGGTGCTGTCAGTGGCTGGAGACAGAAGCGAGCGATAGAATCGAGCGATAGACGCGAGCGACAGAAGCGAGCGACAGACAGAAGCGAGCGACAGACAGACGCGAGCGATAGACAGAAGCGAGCGACAGACGCGAGCGACAGACGCGAGCGACAGACAGACGCGAGCGACAGAAGCGAGCGACAGACAGAAGCGACAGACAGACGCGAGCGACAGACGCGAGCGACAGAAGCGAGCGACAGACAGAAGCGAGCGATAGAAGCGAGGCTGACACATGTATGAGTTAGGGTGCTGTCAGTGGCTGGAGACAGAAGCGAGCGATAGAATCGAGCGATAGATGCGAGCGACAGAAGCGAGCGACAGAAGCGAGCGACAGACAGAAGCGAGCGATAGACAGAAGCGATCGTAGATCAATATTTCTATAGCGTTTAAACAGTACAGATCATTTCAAGCTTCACAGAAATGAACAGGAAAATATCAGAATCAATGATGCAAACTTCATCAAATATGAGACGAATTCAGATTCTGCTCTAGAAGACAGTCATGATTCAGTTCAGTTCTCATCTGATTGTGTCAGTGCAGTCAGACCAATAATATCACTGAATATTAACTCTTTCCACTCCAGCAGTTTTTTTTGTTTTTGTTCTCAAGAAAATCTGAGAAAATCGTGTTTTTGTCAAAGACTACATGTGCGTCAGCAATGCTTCTATTGCTCGTTTCTGCTTCTTTTTCACATGTCCTTTGATCTGGAGATTCTCTACTCTTTTAGAAGTTATAGCGCCCCCTACAGTATCACTAAGAAAATTCTGTCAATGGAGTGGAAAGAGTTAAGTGTAAATAATATCTAAACATGAAATCAGTTAAAGGGGACATATCATGGAAATCTGACTTTTCCCATGTGTAAGTGCTATAATCTATAATCGGAGCTTCTACCAACACAGAAAACATGAAAAGTGAAACCCAGTAACTGTGTTCTGGTGAGCCTTTCTCTGCAAGCATGTTATAAAATAAGCCGATCAGATTTCCTGAGTCTCTCCGTAAGGCTGCACTCGCTACTGGTTATTCTGGGATTCTGGATGAGGGAGATTGGCCTGTTTTGTTATTGCTGGAGTTTCTGAAAAGGGGCAAATTTGACAAGCTATAATAAATGATCTGGTATTTTGAGCTGAAATTTCACAGACACATTCTGGGGACTCCGTAGATTTATATTACATCTGGTGAAAAGGGGCCTTTGAATAAATGTCACCTTTAATAAAGAATTGTGAATGGTATTGAATGGTTCTGAGGTCATGGATGGACTAGATTCACAGAAAGCGACCCGCACATCTAACCAGCTCTGTGTTCATCAGGTCCGGCGGCCGACGGCGCGTTCACAGCTCAGCTTCTGCCCGGAGGCTTCAGACCCGCCGCCGCGTTTAAAGAGGAACCCGGTCAGAACCAGAACCAGGGCTTCGGTCAGCGCAGGCCATACGAGGACAGGCTCTCGGATCAGAGCGGCCCGGACGAGAAGAGGCTGCTGGGAACGACACAGAGTCCGTACGTTTCTCTGAACCTCCACCATGTTCTGTCCAAACGCGGCTCTTTCCCACCCGGACCCTGCGCTCTGAGCGAGGAGGGGAACCCGTACCTGTACCGGACCCAGAGCGCTCCCGACGGACACCGGCCGTACCTGTACCGGACCCAGAGCCCCGGTCCCGACGGACACCGCGCTCCTCACTGCATCGGCACGTCGGTCATCATCAGCAACGAAAGGTGACGCGCCGTCCGATCACACTGACCTCCGACCTCTTCTACTGTTTTACGCAAAGCTGCAGATGTTCTGATCACACATAAAGCAACGTCAGGTATGGAATATATTTTTTCCCGTTGTGCAGCCAGTTCAACGGGATACTAGAGCCATCCTCTCCGGAATACCCAGGAAGAAGAAGCTTAACTACGTTTCGGTGATTCAGGGTCTCCAGATGAACATTTACATTTATTCATTTAGCTGACGCTTTTATCCAAAGCGACTTACAATTGCTATATATGTCAGAGGTCGCACGCCTCTGGAGCAACTAGGGGTTAAGTGTCTTGCTCAGGGACACATTGGTGTCTCACAGTGGATTCGAACCCGGGCCTCTCACACCAAAGGCATGTGTCATATCCATTGCGCCACCACCACCAATGAACAGTGACGTTCACTAAACTCACAGATATGCGAGTGATGCAAGTGACATAATGATCCACATATTGTATTTGAAACATGCTTTTGTGCCATTATTTACCAAATGAAAACATTTAATCTATTTTAACATTTAAAAGCAAACTTTCAGCAGGACTTCTGTAACTACAGACACATTTCAGAATTGAAGTGTTGATTACAGCCTCCTCATCTGTCATTGGTCAGTTGGACTGATAGTCCCGCCCCAGACTCACGTGATTGGACAGATCAGAGTTTCACTCTTCAGGATGTTAAACCACCAATGACTCTGAAGATTAAACTGACTAACACAATGGCCCGGTTTCACAGACGAGGCTTAGATTAAGCCAGGATTAGGCCTTAGTTCAATTAGGGCATTTAAGGAGCTTTTATAAACGTGCCTTAGAAAAAAACATTACTGATGTGCATCTTGAGACAAAACAACGGCACTGACATGTTTTAAGAGATGCTTTCAGTCTCAAACATGCATTTTAGTCTGCATTAGTTTAAGCCTGGTCTGTGAAACCAGGGGAATGTGTCATAATTCAGCTTTAAATGAAGAACTTTTAAACATTGCCTTTCATACTTGAGCTGGAATGATATGATTTCTGTGGACATCTGAAGAAAAACAATAATTTATTTGGTCCGGTTTTCTGTTGTTGAACAACCAGTCTCTGATATTTCGCTGCTATCATCAAGCGATGGCATGTTTACTGGCGTCGACCACATCATAGCTTGATTATTTATGATCTGACTTTTGCAGGTTTACTAAAATGTCTAGAACTAGTTTGCTTAGAAACTCAATAAACATGAGGTGACACGTGTGAGCGTCTCCCAGCAACAAAATGTCTGTCAAAAAGCAATGATTCTCAAAAGCTTCATTATTAATGTTATTATTGTTGGCGCAAGAACTTTCATCTCCGATTCCATTTGAGAAAAGCCGTTTGATAAAGATCTAATACTCCTCATACGAGGGTTAATACTGGCTCTGTTTGTTTGCGGAGGAAGACTCTGGAGGAAGAGCACACAGTCTCTGGGGAGAGGAGATGAATCTGGTATTAGAGATGATAGATGTGTGTTGACCTTCTGACCTCCAGCTGAAATTGTTTAACAGGATATTGTGGATCTGAGAGCTATTTGCTTAATGATTTCTAAAGGCTGAGCAGTTTAGAGCCGTGGACGCCTGAAGAGTCGCATCCATGATCGAACACTGATCGCTGCGAGTTTGAGGAAGTGGCCGAGGATTAATGTGTGTGTAATGAAGTGAAAGATCTCAGAGTTTAGAGAATGGAGGAATATTTTCACATCATCAAGACGAGAGACGAAACTGAAACACGAGGTGTGGATGATGGATGAGCTGCGAGATGTAGAGGGAGGATGAGTGAGACACTGCCAGTACACACGCACACACACACAAACACACACACTCACGACACACTCACTCACACACACACACACACACACACACACACACTCACGACACAGACACTCACTCACACACACGCCACTCACTCTCACACACACACACACACACACACACACACACACACTCACGACACACACACTCACGACACACACTCACAGCACTTCACTGAACACACACACACGACATGTCAGTCACAATCATTTTATTTCATTTTGTACAGTTCAGGAATGTGTTCTTTAAAAGCGATCATCCATATATCAGTTTACAAACCATGGATCATTACAAAATATTGAGTGATATTGACAGATTTAACACCACCTGATTTATGAACAAACAAATCACCTCAAAATCTAAAGAGAAGTAACAATTAAAAGTTTTAACAAGTGTCAGTCAGAGAACGAGAGTTAGTTGGACAGTAAAGCTCAGCCTCTCCTCGGATCACACTCTCCCGTCCACTCCTCAGATCGACTCCTCTATCCGGAAGAATCACAGAAACCTCGTCATCTTTCTGCTTATTCAAATCAATGTCTGTGTTTTTCGTTGAGAAGGACGAGTGTGATGTGCGTGTTCTCTGTAATGTTACTGTAAACTCTGAATGAGACTGAAGAGGAAGATATTGCTCATACTAAAGCTCATGTACAGGAGGAGGAGGCATGTGTGAAAGTCAGTGTTTACAGAATAAATGTTATTCTGAAGAAAAGATGATGTCAGTGTCAGAGATTCACGTTTGTTCTGGCTGGATCAGGCGACGCGACGGCAGCAGGACGAGTGGAGAACAGCATCATCTCTCTGTCTGAGACGCTCCTGCTGAAAGAACTGATGATGTTTGATCTGAATCTTCATCTGCTCTTGATCACTACGAGGTTCTTCATCATGTCAAAGGAGTTTCCGTCCGGCTGCAGCGCCACGACCTCGTCTCCTGCTGACACCTGCAAGAACCCGCTCTCATCCAGACCCTGAACCTCAGCCTCCGGCCCGTCCTCGCTCCACAGACGCACACGCGTGCCCCTGAAACACACACACACACACACACACACACACACACACACACACGTCAGGCCCCTGAAACACACACACACACACACACACGTCAGGCCCCTGAAACACACACACACACACACGTCAGGCCCCTGAAACACACACACACGCGTCAGGCCCCTGAAACACACACACACACACACACACGTCAGGCCCCTGAAACACACACGCGTCAGGCCCCTGAAACACACACACACACACACACACACACACACACACACGCGTCAGGCCCCTGAAACACACACACACACACACACGTCAGGCCCCTGAAACACACACACCCTTTTCTTTGAAAATCTTCAGGTGGTTCAACTAACGTTCCAGTGTTAAAAGACATTTGAACATTTTGCAGTCAACTGAAAGAAAAGTACGTGACACACTTTACCCTCCAGCGGAGCACCAGTCATTGTGTGTAATAACAGCATTATTCCCTGTATAAAGTGTCGACCTGCAACTGTTTCCGCACAGAGCCATTTCTGCTTGATTCACAGCATAAACTTAAACTTAGTTTGTTGATATAAACTGATGTATGTGAGTTGCTTCATTGATGTTAAATAATATAAAACAAAATAAGTTCATTTAGATGTTACCATGTTTTATTCTTCATTTCTACACAAGTTAAAGTGCACGTTAGATCTGAGCAGCGTGAGCATGTTACAGTGATGTCACACACATCTCCTGTTAGACGGTGAAGTGCGACGCCTGTTCGGTTGCCTTTACATTTAGCAATATTTCATATTCTGACTCTGAATGTAATTGCAAATGTTCATAATAACATTAAAACACCAGTTCTTGCCATAAAATAAATATTGTGATGACAAGAAATGGCAAAGCAACCAAACATGTCGCACTTTACCCTCCATCACCCTTACCCTCCATCACCCTCACCCTCCATCACCCTAACCCTCCATCACCCTTACCCTCCATCACCCTAACCCTCCATCACCCTTACCCTCCATCACCCTTACCCTCCATCACCCTAACCCTCCATCACCCTTGCCCTCCATCACCCTAACCCTCCATCACCCTAGCCCTCCATCACCCTTGCCCTCCATCACCCTAACCCTCCATCACCCTTACCCTCCATCACCCTTACCGTCCATCGCCCTTAGCCTCCATCACCCTTACCCTCCATCACCCTTGCCCTCCATCACCCTAACCCTCCATCACCCTTACCCTCCATCACCCTAACCCTCCATCACCCTAACCCTCCATCACCCTCACCCTCCATCACCCTCGCCCTCCATCACCCTCGCCCTCCATCACCCTAGCCCTCCATCACCCTCACCCTCCATCACCCTCACCCTCCATCACCCTAACCCTCCATCACCCTTACCGTCTATCGCCCTTAGCCTCCATCACCCTAACCCTCCATCACCCTTACCCTCTATCACCCTTACCCTCCATCACCCTTACCGTCTATAGCCCTTAGCCTCCATCACCCTTACCGTCTATCGCCCTTAGCCTCCATCACCCTAACCCTCCATCACCCTTACCCTCCATCACCCTAACCCTCCATCACCCTAACCCTCCATCACCCTTACCCTCCATCACCCTAACCCCTAACCCTTACCGTCCATCACCCTAACCCTCTATCACCCTTACCCTCCATCACCCTAACCCTCCATCACCCTTACCCTCTATCACCCTTACCGTCTATCACCCTTACCCTCCATCACCCTTACCCTCCATCACCCTTACCGTCCATCACCCTTACCCTCCATCACCCTAACCCTCCATCACCCTAACCCTCCATCACCCTTACCCTCCATCACCCTAACCCCTAACCCTTACCGTCCATCACCCTAACCCTCTATCACCCTTACCCTCCATCACCCTAACCCTCCATCACCCTTACCCTCTATCACCCTTACCGTCTATCACCCTTACCCTCCATCACCCTAACCCTCCATCACCCTAACCCTCCATCACCCTAACCTAACCCCTAACCCTTACCGTCCATCACCCTAACCCTCTATCACCCTTACCCTCCATCACCCTTACCGTCTATCACCCTTACCCTCCATCACCCTTACCGTCTATCACCCTTACCCTCCATCACCCTAACCCTCCATCACCCTTACCCTCCATCACCCTTACCCTCCATCACCCTTACCGTCTATCACCCTAACCTAACCCCTAACCCTTACCGTCCATCACCCTAACCCTCTAACACCCTAACCCTCTATCACCCTTACCGTCTATCGCCCTTAGCCTCCATCACCCTAACCCTCCATCACCCTTACCCTCTATCACCCTTACCCTCCATCACCCTTACCGTCTATCACCCTCACCCTCCATCACCCTCACCCTCCATCACCCTAACCTAACCCCTAACCCTTACCGTCCATAACCCTTACCGTCCATCACCCTAACCCTCTATCTCCCTTACCCTCCATCACCCTTACCCTCCATCACCCTAACCCTCCATCACCCTTACCCTCCATCACCCTTACCGTCTATCAAAGACGTTGAGTTCAGTGGATTGAGCTGAGTTCAGTGGATTAAGCTGAACATGTTCAGTCAGTCAGTATAGGGTTAGGTTAGTATAGGCTATAGAGTGTTGAGTCCTGACCGGGAATAGTATGACTCCTGTCTATATTCCTATCGATGGCAGTTTTATTTAATTTTAATCTGGTTGAGATATATTTTTACATCTGTTCTGGTTTCTGGTGGATTTAAATTTGTGATGCAAAGTTGTAAACTAGAAAGTTTTAGCCTTTGTTTCTTTTCTTTCACAAGCTCCCAATTTGCACATATATCAGCTCTAAACTGGCCAAATATCATCCATATGTAGAATTATGCATAAATTATTTATGGTATCTTACATTCTAAGCTGTATATTTACAACAACAAAAAAATTCTTAGAATGTTTTAGCATTAGAGTGGAATACAAATTTAAATAATTAAGAAAAATTCTATAATTGGCTGAATAGTAAAAAAAAAAAAAAGTTTCCTTAAGTTATCAGCCCGTTAGCCCGGGACACACCAAACCGACGCCAGAACTAGCGCTGATGAAAGCCGACAGTGTCGTCGCCTGGGTAGGGGGTAAGCTGCACCTGAACACACGAGAGAACGACAGCCGACTGTCAGCTAGCGTACGCGTTCAGCTAGCGTGTGTGTTCTGCGCCTGCGTGTGAATGAGACAACTGTCTATTCCTGCAGATATGTTCATCTATATTCATCATTCAGAAAGGGAAACCGACGCTGCAGAAACACACACCATGAACAAAGCAGTGTGTGCTTACCGTTAGAATATCAATCCTGCTAAACACTTTCTTTATTCCACTGCGCTCATGCTAATACTGAACACTCAGGTAAGACGATGTAACATTAGATCAGCTTCTGTGCCGTTTTAGCTTCTTTGCTGAACAGCCGATCAGAGTTCCCTCTCTCACCGACGGCGATTCAACATGTCGAATCGGACGAAAGAAAGCCGACGAGGACCAGTTTCAGCCGACGATGCGGAACCGTGCGGAACACACAGAGAAAACTGAGTCGGCTTGATGTGTCCCGGCTTTACACAGCTCTACAGTCTCAGAGCCTCTCAGGGACAGCGAGCCTTCAAACAATAGAGGAGTGTGAACGACATGTGTTAATGAGCCATTACAGTTCCTGCTCCAGCCTACAGGGGCGCTGCTGAGTATGGACTCACACACACACACACACCTGTAGGTCCCCACTTGGGCAAAAATGTTAAACATTCACCAGAGTGTTTTCTACTTGATTTGAACATGTTTTAAAGCATGACCAACAGGGTTAAGCGTTAGGACCCCTCGGCGGGCCCCTGTTAGATAGGTGGACAAGCGCACACACACACACACACACACACACTCACCCGTGCACCCAGCGGCTGTAGTAGAGCGGCAGCAGTGTCTCTGAGCCGCGCTCCTGGAAGTCTGAGACGAAGCGCTCCAGCAGTGTGACGGATCGGGCGATGAGCTGCTCCGGCTCCAGCGGCTCCAGACTGCGGTTCTGCTCGCGGTTCTGCTGACGCACCAGGTCGTTGATGCAGACTGTCGGGTTGCTGTTGCTCACGTTGAAGCCGCAGCCTGAGGGAAACAGGAGATACGTCACGCGTGACCCTGATGATGCGGTGCTAACCGTAACCCGAGCGAGACGCACCGATCCGAAGGCTGAAGCTCTGACCCGTCAGGCTGGAGTTCACCAGAACCCCGCCCAGCTTCATCAGGTTACTGTAGTAGATGTCATTGGGCCACTTCAGCCGCAGGTCCACGTCCTGCACACACACACACACACTCACATGAGGAACATCTCAGGCAATCTGTCAAACGACAGCAATATTCTCTTTAACTACAGCAGAACGAGGAATGTGAGTCATGTGATTCGCCGCTTCACCTCGAAGGTGTGTGTGTGTGTTCAGTGCAGTGTTCATTTTGACAACAAATTTTGATTTAGTTTTAGTCATTTTAATCATCTGAACTTTCAGTTCAAACTTTGAACTGTTTTAGTCGACTAAAATCTAATGGGTTTAGTTAAATTGTAATACATCAATTCTCTAAAATGTCCGAACTCATGATCTACTCCTGGAGGAAACATCTATTATCCTGCGATAGACACAGATTGACCAGCCGTGAGCTACACTGGGGTCTGCCTTTACTTTTAGGAGTGTGTTTATGGGAATTCTTCTTCTAGAAGTGCATTAGTGAGGTCAGACACTGATGCTGGACGAGAAGCTCTCAGTCTCGCTCTAACTCATCCCAGAACGCAGGAGTCCAGTTCCTCCACACCAGACTCCTCATCCATGTGTTTATGGTCCTGCTCTGTGCACTGAACAACCCCACACCAT
>CM038645.1:30171309-30176309 GCA_021554675.1 Leuciscus idus | reverse complement strand
GTGTGTGTGTGAGAGAGAGTGTATGTGCATCAACAGCAGTATGTGTGTGTGAGAGTGTATGTGCATCAACAGCAGTGTGTGCGCATTAACAGCAGTGTGTGTGTGTGTGAGAGAGAGTGTATGTGCATCAACAGCAGTATGTGTGTGTGAGAGTGTATGTGCATCAACAGCAGTGTGTGCGCATTAACAGCAGTGTGTGTGTGTGTGAGAGAGAGTGTATGTGCATCAACAGCAGTATGTGTGTGAGAGTGTATGTGCATCAACAGCAGTGTGTGCGCATTAACAGCAGTGTGTGTGTGTGTGAGAGAGAGTGTATGTGCATCAACAGCAGTATGTGTGTGTGTGTGTGAGAGAGTGTATGTGCATCACATCAGTGTGTGTGTTTCCATTTAAGTGATTTTTTGATAGAATGAAAAGGTATAAATCAGGTTTGTGAGGCTCATATGTTTGGCTCATTTATGTCAAATTTTTTACACAATGAAAGGTTTACGACACAAGCACAGAAAACACACACTGCGCTAACACTAAAACAACAATCATCAAGATCAGGGACATTAACGCTTGTCTGGGACAAGTGGAGTTCTTGAACGAATTGGTTGAGTCGAAGATTCAATGACTCGTTTATAAACAGCTGCCTCATTCTTGAACGCCGCCACCTACTGGTGGTTTAGTTTCGAGTTAAAAAGTTTCAGTATTTCCAACATTTCTTATTTGTATATTCAAAAAATATTTAAAACAATCTCATAACACTATTTAATGCAGTTGTAATTTTTCAGTGTCAATTATTTAATTTGATAGTGTCATATTATTCTAACTGAATTTATTGATCAAATTTAAGAATTTTAAATGAAAGATGAAGCATGTGTTTAAAACGATCAGGGGGGAAAATGGCTTTATAAAAGGTTAAAATATCATAATAATGCAGTTTTAAATATGTCAAAGATGACTGAACACTGATGAGAATACTGCTTCAGAATAAAGTATATTTGCAACACAAAAATGTGCTTGTCCAGAATTTTTTGTGAATTTTTTAGCGTTTAACTTATCTGAAGGACAAGGACCTGAAAAGCCCTGAAGATGAATAAAGAAATGTATTTTGTGTGGCTTGTTTTGTATAAGATGAGGCAAGAAACAGCAGATTGTGTGTTCAGTGGCAGAACTACTGTGAACGGCTTCAGACTGAAGCTCAGAGTGCGACGCGACACACACACACAACCGGAACGACGGACAGAACTACAGCGAAGCTCTCAGAGAGTTCCTCGCTCGCGTCTTTGTCCCGCAGAAATCAATCCCTCTCAGATTAACATGTAAAGAGGCATCAAATTAATTTCAGCAACACAAATATGAGCTCAGCGTGGATCTCACACACACACACACACACACACACTAATGCTCTTAGCGGCTCAATAAGGCTCAGTTAATCTCATTGTGAAAGCCGCTCGTCTGCAGCTTTAGAGAAGAAACGTCTCAGTAACGCCTGAAAGAGAGACGGAAGAAAAGACGCACCATTAGTAATTAAGACACAAACAATGACGGAATCTCTGGTCTCTCACTGCAGAGACACACACATGATTAAAGAAGAGCCACAGATTCACACGATCCACCCGAGAACAAGATCGTCTCTATAGAGTCGCTTTACAGCCGGATCTGAGATTCTCTCAAAGTGGCCTTCAAACACAAAGACAGGTGTGTGTGTGATGTCGGACAGGTCATGAACTGAAGATCAGCTGTAATGATGTGAAGGAAGAGAAGAAGCTTTCAGATGCTGGATGACTATAGAGTGCACAGTGTAAGTGTGTGACGAGGGACTGCAGGAATATGACACACATCAGTGTGTGTCGCTGAAAGAGGATTTTCAGCTATTAGCATAAGTTTATTAGTATTGATCAGGCAGGGGCATAAAAGTGATGATCGATCCGTCTAACTCTAATCTGTAAATGTGATTAATTGGGAAAATCCTGTTTCAGGAGGAGCTGCAGAAATTACCATCTTCAAACAAGAGCTGATCAATCAGTTTCTGCTATTAGTACAACACACACACACACACACACACACACACACACACACACACTGAACTAGGGTGTGCAATATATATCGTCTGCGATAATATCGTAATTTGTTGTTTTAACGATGTGCGATTTGACATTGAGTATTTCCCTCACACACACACACACACACACACGTGTTATTTTATCCAGATATCAGCATGATAACAAATGTGATATTGATTTTATACAAGTTTAATAAACAAGAAGTTAATATTAAATGACTTACATTTTAAACACCATTTTGCCTGTTTTTGCTCTATTTCGCCCACAAAAATAGTTCCAAACAACGGCAGAACTGTACTCGCGCTGCACTGAATGAATCAGTCGAATCAATGATTCAATTACTAGGACAGATTAAGATAGTCAAATGCTTCGTTCCGGAATGAATCAGCTGTTTGAACGAAACCGTTGAATCTCAATGACTCACTTATTAATGGTGACTTGCTGCCACCTACTGGTGGTTTTAATTTATTTTACATTCGAGATCGAGACGATCGCGCTTCATAAGCTCAGCTATTCTGTAGTGCTTTAAAAACATAAATCAGAATCTTACACTGTATCCTAATATGTACTGGTAGCCAACCTAAAGAAGATAACGGGAGTAACATGATCCTTCTATTTCTGCGTGTGTAACTGCAGGTTATTCATTCGTCACCTCTGATCTGCATTAAACAGTGTGTAAACGCATCTAAATCTGCTTCTGTTTCCGCTCTCTATTGCAAAGATGACTTTTGTTGATACTGATTTCATTTGATTGGTAACAGCCCTATTGTTTCTTATTATAATTGAATTGGAATAAATCTATAAAACTAACACAAAAGATGAAGCATGCATATAATTACGTTTAAAAAATTGCTTTATAAAAGGTAAAAATGAATTGAAACATTGGAAAAAATTATTTCTCAGATGTACACACACACACACTCACACTGAGCTCCAGATGTACACACACACACACACACACACTGAGCTCCAGATGTACACACACTCACACTGAGCTCCAGATGGACACACACACACACACACACACACACACTGAGAAGCATCTGCTAGTGATTTGCTGTAATTGCTGCAGGGTCGCGAAGGTCAATTGGACTAATTAGCGTCCGTGATGAAGCGCTGAGCGGCTCCTTCGGTCCTTCGGTTCTTCGCTCTCGAGACGCGCTTCACAGGAACTGCCGTTTAATTCCACACGGTGTCAGTTTGGGTTTAGGATTCGCTGTTAAAACAAACACTGATTGCTACACGACAGGACGACCTCAGTGTGTGTGTGTTAATCACACGAGGAGAGAGAGACTTCTGACCGTCTGCTTCAGTCCAACACACACGATAAACGCAGGAAAATAAAGGGAATAAATCATCATATGGTGTTTAGTGACGAACTCTCAGATTAAAGCCTGTAATGATGGAGCTGTGGATCTCCAGTCCTTCTGTCTCTGATCGAGAGTTTACACTCTTTAATCCAGTAAAAGTCCTTTAGTACCTTAATGTTTTATTAATTGTTGGAGTCAGACTCTAAAGAATCTTCAGAATCCTGATCTCCTGGAGAGAAGATCTAAAAATGAACATTTCCTCAGATATATGAAAGCTGAACCAAACTATTAACAGTAATCTCAAATTAATACAGTACATCATACCGCACACTCAGCTGACACACACACACACACACCGCACACTCATCTGATACACACACACACACCGTACACTCAGCTGACACACACAGCACACTCATCTGATACACACACACACTCATCTGATACACACACACCGCACACTCAGCTGACACACACACACACACTCATCTGATACACACACACACCGCACACTCATCTGATACACACACACACACACACTCATCTGATACACACACACACACACCGCACACTCATCTGATACACACACACACACTCATCTGATACACACATCGCACACTCATCTGATACACACACACATCTCACACTCATCTGATACACACACACACACATCTCACACTCATCTGATACACACATCTCACACTCATCTGATACACACACACACACACATCTGATACACACACACACACTCATCTGATACACACACACACCTCGGGAGAGATTACTGTAATGCTTTATTAGCTGGTTGTCCTGCATCCTCAATAAACAAGCTACAGTTAGTCCAAAATGCCGCCGCTAGAGTTCTTATGAGATCAAGAAAATATGATCATATAACACCGATTTTATCATCACTGCATTGGTTACCTATAAAGCTCCGTATTAATTACAAGGTATTGCTACTGACTTATAAAGCCCTAAACGGCTTAGCTCCAGTCTATTTAACGGATCTTCTATCGCCCTATAATCCATCGCGCTCTTTAAGATCACTAAATTCAAGGCTTTTGGTCATACCTAGGATATCCAGAACCACCAAAGGAGGGAGAGCATTTTCACATTTGGCTCCAAAACTCTGGAATAGTCTTCCTGATACTGTTCGTTGCTCAGACTCGCTCTCCCAGTTTAAAACTAGATTAAAGTCACATCTCTTCAGCCAGGCATTCATATAATCCTACAGTTCAAAATACAATCCGGCCTCTAGCTCATAAATGCCAGAGGAGAACTGGCCCCCGACTGAGCCTGGGTTCTCCCAAGGTTTTTTTTTCTCCATTAGGTCACCTGATGGAGTTTTAGGACACCATTAGGTCACTTGATGGAGTTTTTCGGTTCCTTGCCACTGTTGCCTTTGGCTTGCTCAGTTGGGGATATTTTGGGGATATGTAATTTAATTTTATCAATCAATAAATTCCACTAGAAACAAACCTTGTTGTATTATTTTAATTTAATACTGTGAAGCTGCTTTGATACAATCTGTATTGTGAAAAGCGCTATACAAATATACTTGACTTGACTCACACACACTGAGATGAGATGTCTCCTGAGCTGATCGTACACTCGTCTGACACACACACACACACACACA
>CM038645.1:30138809-30168809 GCA_021554675.1 Leuciscus idus | reverse complement strand
CACACACACTCTCACACACACACTCTCACACACACACTCTCACACACACACTCTCACACACACACTCTCACACACACACTCTCACACACACACTCTCACACACACTCTCACACACACTCTCACACACACTCTCACACACACTCTCACACACACTCTCACACACACTCTCACACACACTCTCACACACACTCTCACACACACTCTCACACACACAGTATTGACACTAGCCGGCTGAGCTCCACACTGACGGGGCCGCGGGCGACGCGAGGGAATATGAACTGAGATGTGAATAATATGCAGGGTAAGATCTGATGTTGGGCAGCTGTGTGTGTGAGCCCACTCAGTGTGTGTGTGTGAGTGTGTGTGTGTGTGTGTGAGCGAGTGAGTGAGTGAGTGTGTGTGTGTGTGCCTCTCATACTACAATAACAGCACTTCATCAGAGGAACATCTGGAAATTACTCTGATAATCAGGCCAGGGGAAATCAAACTGTAGATGTTGTTTTTCCACGGCCTCTTCTGGTTCCCTTACAGGCCTAATGACAACACTGTCACTCCCAATCACTCTCACACACACACACACACACTCCGCCGAACATTTGTCAAGCGTTATGACAGCTGTAATGGCTTCCACCCGCTAGCCTCGTCCCAGCGCTAGCCCAGCCGCGCACCGCTCTATTAGCATCTGACCGCAGCGAGCTACAGTGCTAATGAGAGGAGGAGTGTGTGAGCAGAGGAGTGTGTGTGTGTGTGTGTGAGCGGAGTGTGTGTGTGAGTGGAGTGTGTGTGAGGTGGAGTGTGTGTGTGTGTGTGTGAGAGTGGAGTGTGTGTGTGTGTGTGTGTGTGTGTGTGTGTGTGTGTGTGTGTGAGTGGAGTGTGTGTGTGTGCGTGTGAGCGGAGTGTGTGTGTGTGAGGTGGAGTGTGTGTGTGTGTGTGTGTGTGTGTGTGTGTGTGTGTGTGTGTGTGCGCATGGTGTGTGTGTGCGCGTGGAGTGTGTGTGCGCGTGGAGTGTGTGTGCGCGTGGAGTGTGTGTGTGTGAGTGGAGTGTGTGTGTGAGAGTGGAGTGTGTGTGTGTAAGTGTGTGTGAGAGCGGAGTGTGTGTGTGTAAGTGTGTGTGAGAGCGGAGTGTGTGTGGAGTGTGTGTGAGCGGTGTGTGTGTGTGTGTGTGTGGAGTGTGAGCAGAGTGTGTATGGAGTGTGTGTGTGTGCGTGAGGAGCGTTTCTCACCCGTCCAGCAGGTCCATGGTGGAGGAGGTGACGTCGGCGTAGACGAGTGTGTGTCCGAGTGTGTGTGTGTGCAGGTGCTGCCGGTACGTGTGCAGGCTGAAGTGTTCGGAGAAGCTCTCGGGAGGATCAGTGTTTATCACACACACACTCCCTCGCTCTCCCAGGTCCGGCTCGGCTCCGGCCCGAAGCTTCAGGACTCCTGATCCCCCCGTCAAGCAGTGCAGGAGCCGGCGCTTCTGCTCCTGCAGGACACACACACACACACAATATATCGGTTATCGGCTTTCAAATATAAAGAATTATCGGTTATCGGCTTTCAATTATGAAGAATTATCGGTTATCGGCTTTCAATTATGAAGAATTATCGGTTATCGGCTTTCCAATTATGAAGAATTATCGGTTATCGGCTTTCCAATTATGAAGAATTATCGGCTTTCAAATAAAAAGAATTGTCGGCACCAATAGCCTCGTGGGCAGGGCGTCGACATATAGCGCAATTGCGCTTCAGGCGTCCCGAGTTCGAGTCCCGGCTCGTGGACCTTTCCCGATCCCGTCCCCTTCTCTTTCTCTCCAACTACGCTTCCTGTCAACTAACTGTCCTAACATAAGACGACAAAAACGGCAAAAATTCTTCAATAATAAAGAATTATCGGTTATCGGCTTTCAAATATAAAGAATTATCGGTTATCTGTATCAGCCAAAATTTTCATATAGGTGCATCCCTATGTATAATATTTAATGCAATTACATCAGAAGTAGCTGTAATTAAATTACAGAAAAATAATGAGTAATCCCTTACTTTCCTTTTCAATAGAAAAGCAATTAAATTACAGTAATTAGATTACATAGTTATTAATTACACCCAACACTGTAGTGTACACATTATGTTTGTTCCTTACTCTTTACAACTTGCTTGGATACAAAAATAATTACTGTTCTTTGGATCCAGAGTGTGGTGGTCTAACACACAGAACAGCCCATAATGCAGATACACACTGAACAGAACCAGTTTCTCCTGTAATCATACGCATGTGCACGCACACACACACACTTCATTCATTCTCAGTGCATGGTTTTATTCTCACACTATGAATCACACGTTTCATGCTTGTTTTTTAAGAAAGGGCTCGTTTGATTGGCTCTGTCGTTAAAGACATTCAGTAATTAACCGAGCGATCGACGAGCACAGCCAATCAATGACGCCGCATTCTTCTACATCAACGATAATCATATCATATATGCTCAGTGAAATATATCTGTGCAGATGAAAATATAAGATAAAGTTAAATAAAAAGATAAATAAAAAATACTAATATTATGTAATTAATAAATGTATAATCATATCTGAACAGTGATCAGGGTATAAGGATATGAGGACGACTATTACCAGCTGAAGAAAGATCGAGACGCTTAATCAAAAGTGACGTCCGGCCGAGGAAAATTCACATCTTCACCCTTTATTCAAATATTATTAAACATTTTATAATCATATTGCGTTAGTTGTGCTTGGAGTCGATAGTTTTATTTGTGATAACGCAATGAAACATGACAAACTGTGAGACTTTGCCAGACTGTCAAACAAAGACATTATGAACAAGCAAGAGAAAACCAACCAAATATTAATAACTGATTATGATGTAGTCAGTGTTTGCTTTTTCGTCTCAGCTTTTTATTTTATATGAATTTTGTTTGAATAGTGAAATAAAACCTGTATCTGTAGTTGTACCTTTTTTTGCCAAATAACTTTGTCAATGTTTAGCGTTTTGTTCTTCCCTCATATTGAAATATTGAACATGAAATATTTTCCTCATATTTTGATGGTTTAATCAACCTTACAGGGTCATTAAAAACAAACATTCCCTCCATACTGTACATATTAATAATGAGCACAATATTTCCTCATGTCTTAGGCTGACTGAAGTCAGGAGTGGCACAGACAGAGACTGACACCTAGTGGTCAGCTGCAGTATTGATCTGTGATCTCTACAACTCCACATAACATAAAAACACAGACACTAATTACAAATGGCTTTATTAAATTCAAAATCCCTGAAAGTCCAAATCAGTTCTGGGGACAATGAGCCAGTAAATAATGAAATCTCTATATGAATGAGCAGTCTTCAGAATGGAGATGTGTGTGTAAACTGAGATGTGTGTGTAAACCGCTTCTCCTGCCTTCACCCTCATCATTCAGCTGTCAATCACAGGCTCATCGGATCCTCCACACAACACACGTTCAGTTTCCTCATGCTTTCAGGACCTCAGAAAGGCCTTTTCCTCAATTTGTGATCAAATTATTAAAATATCTAAAAGATTAGAAGACTACATGAAAACACTGCAAGACATTTTCAAGATCTGTGTGTGTGAGAATGTGTGTGTGCGCGTGTGCGAGTAAGAGTGTGTGTGTGAGTGAGTGTGAGTGTACGTGTGTGTGAGTGAGTGTGTACGTGTGTGTGAGAGTGAGAGTGAGTGTGTGTGTGTGTGTGTGTGTGTGTGTGAGAGAGTGAGTGAGAGAGTGTGTGTGAGTGTGAGTGAGTGTGTGTGACGGAGGACACGTGTGTCACACATCTGGAGTTCTCACGTATGTAAATGCGTGTCAGGTCTGGAGAGACGATCAAAGCAGTTTCAGTTCACTCCCTCGATCACACACACACACACATATATTCACACACACATCACTTCAGGGATTCAGAAATATGAAGGATCCGATCACTAACAGTAAAGGGTTATGAGCTTCCATCTACAGCTGAGAATATAACTTATGCGCAAAATAAGAATATGGCATAAAACGTGTGTGTGTGTGTGTGTGGGTCACCTGGTGTGTGCAGAGCAGGTATATCGGGGTGTGTGTGTGTCACCTGGTGTGTGCAGAGCAGGTATATCGGGGTGTGTGTGTGTGTGTGTGGGGGTCACCTGGTGTGTGCAGAGCAGGTATATCGGGGTGTGTGTGGGTCACCTGGTGTGTGCAGAGCAGGTATATCGGGGTGTGTGTGGGTCACCTGGTGTGTGCAGAGCAGGTATATCTGGGTGTGTGGGGGTCACCTGGTGTGTGCAGAGCAGGTATATCGGGGTGTGTGTGGGTCACCTGGTGTGTGCAGAGCAGGTATATCGGGGTGTGTGTGTGTGGGTCACCTGGTGTGTGCAGAGCAGGTATATCGGGGTGTGTGTGGGTCACCTGGTGTGTGCAGAGCAGGTATATCGGGGTGTGTGTGTGTGTGTGTGTGAGACCTGGTGTGTGCAGAGCAGGTATATCGGGGTGGGTGTGTGTGTGTGTGTGTGTGGGTCACCTGGTGTGTGCAGAGCAGGTATATCGGGGTGTGTGTGTGTGTGTGTGGGGGTCACCTGGTGTGTGCAGAGCAGGTATATCGGGGTGTGTGTGTGTGTGTGGGTCACCTGGTGTGTGCAGAGCAGGTATATCGGGGTGGGTGTGTGTGTGTGTGTGTGTGGGTCACCTGGTGTGTGCAGAGCAGGTATATCGGGATGGGTGTGTGTGTGGGTCACCTGGTGTGTGCAGAGCAGGTATATCGGGGTGTGTGTGTGTGTGTGTGAGACCTGGTGTGTGCAGAGCAGGTATATCGGGGTGGGTGTGTGTGTGTGTGTGTGTGGGTCACCTGGTGTGTGCAGAGCAGGTATATCGGGGTGTGTGTGTGTGTGTGTGGGGGTCACCTGGTGTGTGCAGAGCAGGTATATCGGGGTGTGTGTGTGTGTGTGGGTCACCTGGTGTGTGCAGAGCAGGTATATCGGGGTGTGTGTGTGTGTGTGTGGGGGTCACCTGGTGTGTGCAGAGCAGGTATATCGGGGTGTGTGTGTGTGTGTGTGGGGGTCACCTGGTGTGTGCAGAGCAGGTATATCGGGGTGTGTGTGTGTGTGTGTGGGGGTCACCTGGTGTGTGCAGAGCAGGTATATCGGGGTGTGTGTGTGTGTGTGGGTCACCTGGTGTGTGCAGAGCAGGTATATCGGGGTGTGTGTGTGTGTGTGTGGGGGTCACCTGGTGTGTGCAGAGCAGGTATATCGGGGTGTGTGTGTGTGTGTGTGTGTGTGTCACCTGGTGTGTGCAGAGCAGGTATATCAGGGTGTGTGTGTGTGTGTGGGGGTCACCTGGTGTGTGCAGAGCAGGTATATCGGGGTGTGTGTGTGTGTGTGTGTGGGTCACCTGGTGTGTGCAGAGCAGGTATATCGGGGTGTGTGTGTGTGTGTGTGGGGGTCACCTGGTGTGTGCAGAGCAGGTATATCGGGGGGTGTGTGTGTGTGTGTGTGTGTGTGTGTGTGTCACCTGGTGTGTGCAGAGCAGGTATATCGGGGTGTGTGTGTGTGTGTGTGTGTGTGTGTCACCTGGTGTGTGCAGAGCAGGTATATCAGGGTGTGTGTGTGTGTGGGTCACCTGGTGTGTGCAGAGCAGGTATATCAGGGTGTGTGTGTGTGTGGGTCACCTGGTGTGTGCAGAGCAGGTATATCGGGGGGTGTGTGTGTGTGTGTGGGTCACCTGGTGTGTGCAGAGCAGGTATATCGGGGTGTGTGTGTGTGTGTGTGTCACCTGGTGTGTGCAGAGCAGGTATATCGGGGTGTGTGTGTGTGTGTGGGTCACCTGGTGTGTGCAGAGCAGGTATATCGGGGTGTGTGTGTGTGTGTGTGGGTCACCTGGTGTGTGCAGAGCAGGTATATCGGGGTGTGTGTGTGTGGGTCACCTGGTGTGTGCAGAGCAGGTATATCGGGGTGTGTGTGGGTCACCTGGTGTGTGCAGAGCAGGTATATCGGGGTGTGTGTGTGTGTGTGAGACCTGGTGTGTGCAGAGCAGGTATATCGGGGTGTGTGTGTGTGTGTGTGTGTGTGTGTGTGTGGGTCACCTGGTGTGTGCAGAGCAGGTATATCGGGGGGTGTGTGTGTGTGTGTGTGTGGGTCACCTGGTGTGTGCAGAGCAGGTATATCGGGGTGTGTGTGTGTGTGGGTCACCTGGTGTGTGCAGAGCAGGTATATCGGGGTGTGTGTGTGTGTGTGTGTGTCACCTGGTGTGTGCAGAGCAGGTATATCAGGGTGTGTGTGTGTGTGGGTCACCTGGTGTGTGCAGAGCAGGTATATCGGGGGGTGTGTGTGTGTGTGGGTCACCTGGTGTGTGCAGAGCAGGTATATCGGGGTGTGTGTCGGCACAGTGCTCCGCTCACAGCTCAGACCCAGAGTCCTCAGGATCTCCGTCAGAACCTCGTAGCGAAGAGAGTTGCTCATCTTCAGCTCGGAGAAGCCCTGAGCATCATGAACATCTGGATCCGCTTCCAAACGCACCTGAACACAAGAGACGCACATCTGTGTCAAACACACACTCAACACAAGAGGAGCACATATGTGTCCAACACACACTCAACACAAGAGACGCACACATCTGTGTCAAACACACACTCAACACAAGAGGAGCACAACTGTGTCCAACACACACTCAACACAAGAGACGCACATCTGTGTCCAACACACACTCAACACAAGAGGAGGCACACATCTGTGTCAAACACACACTCAACACAAGAGGAGACGCACATCTGTGTCCAACACACACTCAACACAGGAGGAGACACACATCTGTGTCAAACACACACTCAACACAAGAGGAGACACACATCTGTGTCCAACACACACTCAACACAAGAGGAGGAGCACATCTGTGGCCAACACACAACACAAGAGGATCACATCTGTGTCCAACACACACTCAACACAAGAGGAGCACATCTGTGTCCAACACACACTCAACACAAGAGGAGGAGCACATCTGTGTCCAACACACACTCAACACAAGAGGAGCACATCTTTGTCAAACACACACTCAACACAAGAGGAGCACATCTGTGTCAAACACACACTCAACACAAGAGGAGACGCACATCTGTATCCAACACACTCAACACAAGAGGAGCACATCTTTGTCAAACACACACTCAACACAAGAGGAGGAGCACATCTGTGTCAAACACACACTCAACACAAGAGGCACACATCTGTGTCAAACACACTCAACACAAGAGGAGCACATCTGTGTCCAACACACACTCAACACAAGAGACGCACATCTGTGTCCAACACACACTCAACACAAGAGACGCACATCTGTGTCCAACACACACTCAACACAAGAGCACATCTGTGTCCAACACACACTCAACACAAGAGGAGACGCACATCTGTGTCCAACACACACTCAACACAAGAGACGCACATCTGTGTCCAACACACACTCAACACAAGAGCACATCTGTGTCCAACACACACTCAACACAAGAGCACATCTGTGTCCAACACACACTCAACACAAGAGGAGACACACATCTGTGTCCAACACACACTCAACACAAGAGCACATCTGTGTCCAACACACACTCAACACAAGAGACGCACATCTGTGTCCAACACACACTCAACACAAGAGGAGACGCACATCTGTGTCCAACACACACTCAACACAAGAGGAGACGCACATCTGTGTCCAACACACACTCAACACAAGAGCACATCTGTGTCCAACACACTCAACACAAGAGGAGACGCACATCTGTGTCCAACACACTCAACACAAGAGCACATCTGTGTCCAACACACACTCAACACAAGAGCACATCTGTGTCCAACACACACTCAACACAAGAGGAGACGCACATCTGTGTCCAACACACACTCAACACAAGAGGAGCACATCTGTGTCCAACACACACTCAACACAAGAGGAGACGCACATCTGTGTCCAACACACACTCAACACAAGAGACGCACATCTGTGTCCAACACACTCAACACAAGAGCACATCTGTGTCCAACACACTCAACACAAGAGGAGACGCACATCTGTGTCCAACACACACTCAACACAAGAGGAGACGCACATCTGTGTCCAACACACACTCAACACAAGAGCACATCTGTGTCTGACACACACTCAACACAAGAGGAGACGCACATCTGTGTCAAACACACACTCAACACAAGAGCACATCTGTGTGCAACACACACTCAACACAAGAGACGCACATCTGTGTCCAACACACACTCAACACAGGAGGAGACACACATCTGTGTCCAACACACACTCAACACAAGAGGAGCACATCTGTGCCCAACACACACTCAACACAAGAGGAGCACATCTGTGCCCAACACACACTCAACACAAGAGGAGCACATCTGTGTCCAACACACTCAACACAAGAGGAGGAGCACATCTGTGTCCAACACACACTCAACACAAGAGGAGCACATCTTTGTCAAACACACACTCAAAACAAGAGGAGCACATCTGTGTCCAACACACACTCAACACAGGAGACACACATCTGTGTCCAACACACACTCAACACAAGAGGAGCACATCTGTGTCCAACACACACTCAACACAGGAGACGCACATCTGTGTCCAAAACACACTCAACACAAGAGACGCACATCTGTGTCCAAAACACACTCAACACAAGAGGAGCACATCTGTGTCCAACACACACTCAACACAAGAGGAGACGCACATCTGTGTCCAACACACAACACAAGAGGAGCACATCTGTGTCCAACACACACTCAACACAAGAGGAGACGCACATCTGTGTCCAAAACACACTCAACACAAGAGGAGCACATCTGTGTCCAACACACTCAATACAGGAGACACACATCTGTGTCCAACACACACTCAACACAAGAGCACATCTGTGTCCAACACACACTCAACACAAGAGACGCACATCTGTATCCAACACACTCAACACAAGAGGAGCACATCTGTGTCCAACACACACTCAACACAAGAGACGCACATCTGTGTCCAACACACACTCAACACAAGAGGAGACGCACATCTGTGTCCAACACACACTCAACACAAGAGGAGACGCACATCTGTGTCCAACACACTCAACACAAGAGCACATCTGTGTCCAACACACACTCAACACAAGAGACGCACATCTGTGTCCAACACACACTCAACACAAGAGGAGACGCACATCTGTGTCCAACACACACTCAACACAAGAGCACATCTGTGTCCAACACACACTCAACACAAGAGGACATCTGTGTCCAACACACACTCAACACAAGAGACGCACATATGTGTCCAACACACACTCAACACAAGAGCACATCTGTGTCCAACACACTCAACACAAGAGGAGACGCACATCTGTGTCCAACACACACTCAACACAAGAGCACATCTGTGTCCAACACACACTCAACACAAGAGCACATCTGTGTCCAATGTACACTCAACACAAGAGGAGACGCACATCTGTGTCCAACACACACTCCACAAGAGGAGCACATCTGTGTCCAACACACACTCAACACAAGAGCACATCTGTGTCCAACACACACTCAACACAGGAGACACACATCTGTGTCCAACACACTCAACACAAGAGGAGCACATCTGTGTCCAACACACACTCAACACAGGAGACACACATCTGTGTCCAACACACACTCAACACAAGAGGAGACGCACATCTGTGTCCAAAACACACTCAACACAAGAGACGCACATCTGTGTCCAAAACACACTCAACACAAGAGCACATCTGTGTCCAACACACACTCAACACAAGAGGAGCATATCTGTGTCCAACACACACTCAACACAAGAGGAGACGCACATCTGTGTCCAACACACACTCAACACAAGAGCACATCTGTGTCCAACACACACTCAACACAAGAGGAGCACATCTGTGTCCAACACACTCAACACAGGAGACACACATCTGTGTCCAACACACACTCAACACAAGAGCACATCTGTGTCCAACACACACTCAACACAAGAGCACATCTGTGTCCAACACACACTCAACACAAGAGGAGACACACATCTGTGTCCAACACACACTCAACACAAGAGCACATCTGTGTCCAACACACACTCAACACAAGAGACGCACATCTGTGTCCAACACACACTCAACACAAGAGGAGACGCACATCTGTGTCCAACACACACTCAACACAAGAGGAGACGCACATCTGTGTCCAACACACACTCAACACAAGAGGAGACGCACATCTGTGTCCAACACACTCAACACAAGAGCACATCTGTGTCCAACACACACTCAACACAAGAGACGCACATCTGTGTCCAACACACACTCAACACAAGAGGAGACGCACATCTGTGTCCAACACACACTCAACACAAGAGCACATCTGTGTCCAACACACACTCAACACAAGAGGACATCTGTGTCCAACACACACTCAACACAAGAGACGCACATATGTGTCCAACACACACTCAACACAAGAGCACATCTGTGTCCAACACACTCAACACAAGAGGAGACGCACATCTGTGTCCAACACACACTCAACACAAGAGCACATCTGTGTCCAACACACACTCAACACAAGAGCACATCTGTGTCCAATGTACACTCAACACAAGAGGAGACGCACATCTGTGTCCAACACACACTCCACAAGAGGAGCACATCTGTGTCCAACACACACTCAACACAAGAGCACATCTGTGTCCAACACACACTCAACACAGGAGACACACATCTGTGTCCAACACACTCAACACAAGAGGAGCACATCTGTGTCCAACACACACTCAACACAGGAGACACACATCTGTGTCCAACACACACTCAACACAAGAGGAGACGCACATCTGTGTCCAAAACACACTCAACACAAGAGACGCACATCTGTGTCCAAAACACACTCAACACAAGAGCACATCTGTGTCCAACACACACTCAACACAAGAGGAGCATATCTGTGTCCAACACACACTCAACACAAGAGGAGACGCACATCTGTGTCCAACACACACTCAACACAAGAGCACATCTGTGTCCAACACACACTCAACACAAGAGGAGCACATCTGTGTCCAACACACTCAACACAGGAGACACACATCTGTGTCCAACACACACTCAACACAAGAGGAGCACATCTGTGTCCAACACACACTCAACACAGGAGACACACATCTGTGTCCAACACACACTCAACACAAGAGGAGACGCACATCTGTGTCCAAAACACACTCAACACAAGAGACGCACATCTGTGTCCAAAACACACTCAACACAAGAGGAGCACATCTGTGTCCAACACACACTCAACACAAGAGGAGCATATCTGTGTCCAACACACACTCAACACAAGAGCACATCTGTGTCCAACACACACTCAACACAAGAGGAGCACATCTGTGTCCAACACACTCAACACAGGAGACACACATCTCTCAACAAACACGGTGAGTAATGTCTTGTCCTGTTATTATCATTCGTCGCGTCTGAATGCGTTGTTGTTTTTGGAGCTCTATCGATTTGATTTATAATTCTTGATTTTTCTCTCTGCCTCGCTGCCTGCTGTGAGTGTGTCTGCTTCGGAGCTGTAAGCTCCGTCTTAGCCTCGTATTTCCTTGTTTTGAACCATCATTTACTACAATTTCTAGTTGTTTATATTACTACTAAATACAGCTTACCCAACCCTGACGCACAACACGCTAGTAATTCGCTAGCCTGTTAACGCGCCACCCGTGCGCTCAGCTATTTTTATTTATTTATTTTCTCTCGCGCCTTTGAGTTCATAAAAGCTCAGGTGAATAAGAAACACCCAACAAACACGGTGAGTAATGTCTTGTCCTGTCATTATCATGTGTTGCGTCTGAATGCGTTGTTGTTTTTGGAGCTCTATCGATTTGATTTATAATTCTTGATTTTTCTCTTTAAACTCGCTTACAACGAACATTTTCTACTTTTCCTCACTGAGAAGCACTACTGCTCAAACCTCATTGTTACAACGCGGACTGTTGAGCAGACGCGTCTCAAGCCTATTAGTGATCCAACGCTGCATACTCTTAAAGGTTACGTCCGTGGATCACGGCTGAACGCGTCTTCTCCACACTCACTTACAAACAAACTTATAATATAAATTTGTATTAATATTGATAGCATCACTGGTAGCTTCGTTGCTAACTCACTGTCCATCTGTTAAAATGGCGAATATATCAGATGTAAGTAGTCTACCGCTTGGTGCAGGTGAGGACACATTTGAGCTTCACGCACTGCAGTCTGAGCTGGAAGCTGTTGAGAAACAGATCCACAACCTTTTATTGAGACAGGCCGAGCTGAGAGACCGGTGTTTGGCTCTTGAAACATCACGCGCCGATGCACACAAATCAGTGTTTAACGTTACTAACCCGCTGACTCCGACCGCGTCTACTCCGTGCGTTCCTCAGCATCGGTCGCAATCAGCCATGGTCTCGTTCACTCCGGCTCCAACACGCCACCACGAAGCCTGGGTGGTTCCGCAGCGGAAGACGCGAGTCAGGTTTAGACCAAGACTTTCTCCGACCCTCCCGGTTTTCGAGTTATCCACACAAAACCGCTTCTCCCCTCTACGCGAAACAGAACGCGATGCTGTGATCATCGGCGATTCCATCGTTCGGCACGTACACGCTACGTTAGGTAAAAGTAAGGTGCAAAGTCACTGCTTCCCTGGTGCTCGTGTTTCCGAAATCGCTGCTCGCGTTCCCGAGATCCTGAACGGTGACGAGCGCGTCGGAACTGTGGTCCTGCACGCGGGAGTGAACGACATCAGGCTGCGCCAGACGGAGATTCTGAAGAAAGACTTCAGGAATCTAATCGATACGGTACTCAGCACATCGCCTGAAACAACGATCATTGTGTCAGGACCGCTTCCCACGTACCGACTAGGGCATGAAAAGTTCAGCAGATTATTTGCGCTAAATGAATGGTTAATGTCATGGTGCAATGAGCAGAAACTGCTCTTTGTAAATAATTGGAATCTGTTTTGGGAGCGTCCTAGGCTTTTCCGTGCTGATGGCTTACACCCAAGCAGATTCGGAGCGGATCTTCTGTCAGATAACATCTCCAAAATGTTAAATACCCTTTGACTAGTAACCAAAAGTCCAAATCATAGTCTCTGCTGCACCAATTCAACTGATATAAATACTAGTGTAGAACATTGCATAGAAACCGTGTCTATTCCTCGTTTAGTGAGATCAAATAATAAATCTAATGCAGGATCTAGGAAAAATCTAATTGTTATTAAAACAGAAAATGTTGCTATTAGTAAACAAAAACTATTTCTAAAGCTAGGTCTTCTAAACATTAGATCACTCACACCTAAGGCAGTTATTGTAAATGAAATAGTCACAGATAATAGCTTCGATGTACTTTGCCTTACTGAAACCTGGCTTAAACCAAATGATTATTTCGGTATTAATGAGTCTACTCCTCCTGGATACTGTTATAAGCATGAGCCCCGTCTGATTGGCCGTGGCGGAGGTGTTGCAACCATTTATAAAGATATTCTAAATGTTACTCAGAAAACGGGTTATACGTTTATTTCATTTGAAGTACTTGTACTAAATGTTACGCTCTTAGATGTTAGAAAAACATCCCTATTATCTCTAGCCTTGGCTACCGTATATAGACCGCCAGGGCCTTACGCTGATTTCCTAAAAGAGTTTGCAGATTTTCTCTCAGACCTATTAGTCAATGTCGATAAAGCATTAATTGTTGGAGATTTTAACATACACGTAGATAATCCAAATGATGCGTTAGGAGCTGCGTTTACAGATTTATTAAATTCATTTGGGGTCAAGCAAAACGTCACCGGACCAACTCATCGTCTTAATCATACACTCGATTTAATTATATCACATGGAACCGATCCAACCGATATAGATATCATTCCACAAAGTGATGAAGTCACTGATCACTACATGGTAACTTGCATATTACGTACTGCTGTAATATGTCATGCGGCGTCGCGTTATCAACCAGGCAGAACAATCCTCCCATCCACCATAGATAATTTCTCAAATTGCTTATCTAATCTGTCTCAGCTGCTGCCTGAACCCAAACAAACAGATGAACTAGAAGAACTAACTAGCACTATGAGCACCATTCTCTCTAGAACATTGGATGTGGTTGCACCTATTAAATTAAAAAAGGTCAGAGAGAAAAATAAAGCACCATGGTATAACAATACTACGCATGTTTTAAAGAGAGAAACCCGTATTTTAGAGCGTAAATGGAAACAAACTAATTTAGAGGTCTTTAGAATCGCGTGGAAAGACAGTATGTCACGTTATAAAAAGGCCCTAAAAGCTGCCAGGGCTGAGCACCTCCGCAAACTAATAGAAAACAACCAAAACAATCCAAGGTTTCTATTTAACACCGTGGCTAGACTAACAAATAAACAGACGTCACCCGAACAAAATATCCCGTTACAGTTCAGTAGTAATGATTTCATGAACTTCTTCACTGAGAAAATAGAAAGCATCAGAACCACAATTATAAACGTTCAATCTTCAATCGCGCCTTATAATTCAGCTTCAATTATCACCCCGAAAGAACAATTACAGTGCTTTACAACTATAGAACAAAAAGAGTTAAATAAACTTATCACTTCATCTAAAACAACAACATGTTTATTAGATCCTATACCAACTAAACTACTGAAAGAAGTGTTACCTGTAGTGGAAGAGCCTCTCCTTAATATTATTAACTCGTCTTTATCTTTAGGTCATGTTCCAAGAACATTTAAACTGGCAGTTATAAAACCTCTCATTAAGAAACCACAATTAGATCATAATAATCTAGCAAATTATAGACCCATTTCAAATCTTCCATTTATGTCTAAAATATTAGAAAAAGTGGTGTCCGCTCAACTGGGCTCTTTCTTGCAACAAAATGATATCTATGAAAAGTTTCAGTCTGGATTCAGACCGCATCATAGCACTGAAACTGCGCTCGTTAAAATCACAAATGATTTACTTTTAGCTTCTGACCAAGGCTGTATCTCAATACTAGTTTTACTTGATCTTAGTGCTGCGTTCGATACTATAGATCACACAATACTCTTAGATCGACTACAAAATTATACTGGTGTTCAAGGACAAGCACTAAGCTGGTTCAAATCATACCTATCTGACCGCTACCATTTTGTCTATTTAAATGGAGAAAAATCGACCATAACTCCAGTAAACTATGGAGTGCCGCAGGGATCTGTATTAGGCCCTCTGTTATTTTCAATATATATGATGCCACTTGGAAATATTATAAGGAAACATGGAATTAGTTTCCATTGTTATGCTGATGACACTCAAATATATATTTCATCACGGCCGGATGAAAACGCTACATTTTCCAAATTGACAGAGTGTGTTAAAGATATAAAAGATTGGATGACGCGTAATTTTCTTTTATTAAATCCAGACAAGACAGAGGTAATACTTATCGGTTCAAAAAACCGCCCACAAAACCTCGCACAATACAACTTTAACATCATAGGATGTCCTGTTACTTTATCCTCTACAGTAAAAGACCTGGGTGTTATACTCGATTGCAACCTGTCTTTTGAAAATCATATTTCATATGTTACAAAAACAGCCTTTTTCCACCTTAGAAACATTGCTAAGCTACGTAATATGCTATCAGTTTCTGATGCAGAAAAGTTAGTTCATGCATTCATGACCTCGAGACTGGATTACTGTAATGCTTTATTAGCTGGTTGTCCTGCATCCTCAATAAACAAGCTACAGTTAGTCCAAAATGCCGCCGCTAGAGTTCTTACGAGATCAAGAAAATATGATCATATAACACCGATTTTATCATCACTGCATTGGTTACCTATAAAGTTCCGTATTAATTACAAGGTATTGCTACTGACTTATAAAGCCCTAAACGGCTTAGCTCCAGTCTATTTAACGGATCTTCTATCGCCCTATAATCCATCGCGCTCTTTAAGATCACTAAATTCAAGGCTTTTGGTCATACCTAGGATATCCAGAACCACCAAAGGAGGGAGAGCATTTTCACATTTGGCTCCAAAACTCTGGAATAGTCTTCCTGATACTGTTCGTTGCTCAGACTCGCTCTCCCAGTTTAAAACTAGATTAAAGTCGCATCTCTTCAGCCAGGCATTCATATAGGCAAGGCAAGGCAAGTTTATTTATATAGCACATTTCATACACAATGGCAATTCAAAGTGCTTTACATAGAAGAAATTAAAATAACAAAAAGAAGTAAGAATAATTAAAACAGTTTAGAAAAATTAAAAATAAATTCAGTACAGTACAGTCGGACGAACAGTGGCACAGTGCTCATTCAGTAAATGCATAGCTAAACAAAAGTGTTTTGAGTCTGGATTTGAATGTGACCACTGTAGGAGCACATCTGATCTCTTCTGGAAGCTGGTTCCAGCTGCGGCTGGCATAATAGCTAAAAGCAGACTCACCATGTTTAGAGTGAACCCTTGGTATTTCTAGCTGATATGATCCTAATGATCTGAGTGATCTGTTGGGTTTATATTCAGTGAGCATATCTGCAATGTATTGAGGTCCTAGGCCATTGAATGATTTATATACCAGTAATAATACTTTAAAATCAATCCTAAATCTAACTGGGAGCCAGTGTAGAGACCTGAGGACTGGTGTGATATGTTCATATTTTCTGGTTCTGCTCAGAATCCTAGCGGCAGCGTTCTGTATGAGCTGCAACTGTCTTATGGTCTTTTTGGAAAGGCCAGTGAGGAGTCCATTACAATAATCCACCCTGCTGGTGATGAAAGCATGCTAAAGTTTCTCTAAGTCTTGTCTGGAAACAAAGCATCTAATTCTTGCAATATTTTTTAGATGATAGTATGCTGATTTAGTTATTGCTTTGACATGACTACTGAAACTAAGGTCTGACTCTAGTGTCACACCAAGATTCCTGACTTGATTTTTAGTTGTTTGACCCCTGGAGTGAAGGTATGCGTTCACCTTGAGAACTTCATCTTTGTTTCCAAATGCAATGACTTCAGTTTTATCTTTGTTTAACTGAAGAAAGTTTTGGCACATCCAACTGTTGACTTCATCAATGCATTGGCACAGGGAGTCAATTGGGCTGTAATCGTTAGGCGATAGGGCTAAGTACAGCTGTGTGTCGTCTGCATAGCTGTGGTAAGCAATTTGGTTCTTTCTCATTATTTGGCTCATTGGGAGCATATACAGGTTGAACAGGAGTGGCGCAAGAATTGAGCCTTGAGGGACTCCGCATGTCATGGATGTCCACTCAGACTTATGGTCTCCTATACTCACATAATAACCTCTCTCATCTAAGTATGACCTGAACCATTTTAGGACTATCCCAGAAAGCCCCACCCAGTTTTCCAGCCTGTCAAGAAGTATGTTATGATCGACAGTGTCAAATGCATATAATCCTACAGTTCAAACTACAATCCGGCCTCTATCCAATGCCAAAGGAGAACTGGCCCCCGACTGAGCCTGGGTTCTCCCAAGGTTTTTTTTTTCTCCATTAAGGCACCTGATGGAGTTTTAGGACACCATTAGGTCACTTGATGGAGTTTTTCGGTTCCTTGCCACTGTTGCCTTTGGCTTGCTCAGTTGGGGATATTTTGGGGATATTTAATTTAATTTTATCAATCAATAAATTCCTCTTGAAACAAACTTTGTTGTATTATTTTAATTTAATACTGTGAAGCTGCTTTGATGCAATCTGTATTGTGAAAAGCGCTATACAAATAAACTTGACTTGACATCTGTGTCCAACACACACTCAACACAAGAGCACATCTGTGTCCAACACACACTCAACACAAGAGACGCACATCTGTGTCCAACACACACTCAACACAAGAGGAGCACATCTGTGTCCAACACACTCAACACAGGAGACACACATCTGTGTCCAACACACTCAACACAAGAGCACATCTGTGTCCAACACACACTCAACACAAGAGGAGCATATCTGTGTCCAACACACACTCAACACAAGAGGAGACGCACATCTGTGTCCAACACACACTCAACACAAGAGGAGCACATCTGTGTCCAACACACTCAACACAGGAGACACACATCTGTGTCCAACACACACTCAACACAAGAGGAGACGCACATCTGTGTCCAACACACACTCAACACAAGAGGAGACGCACATCTGTGTCCAACACACACTCAACACGAGCACATCTGTGTCCAACACACACTCAACACAAGAGACACACATCTGTGTCCAACACACACTCAACACAAGAGGAGACGCACATCTGTATCCAACACTCAACACAAGAGCACATCTGTGTCCAACACACACTCAACACAAGAGACGCACATCTGTGTCCAACACACACTCAACACAAGAGACGCACATCTGTGTCCAACACACTCAACACAAGAGCACATCTGTGTCCAACACACACTCAACACAAGAGGAGACGCACATCTGTGTCAAACACACACTCAACACAAGAGGAGACGCACATCTGTGTCCAACACACACTCAACACAAGAGCACATCTGTGTCCAACACACACTCAACACAAGAGGAGACGCACATCTGTGTCAAACACACACTCAACACAAGAGCACATCTGTGTCCAACACACACTCAACACAAGAGGAGACGCACATCTGTGTCCAACACACACTCAACACAAGAGCACATCTGTGTCCAACACACTCAACACAAGAGGAGACGCACATCTGTGTCCAACACACACTCAACACAAGAGCACATCTGTGTCCAACACACACTCAACACAAGAGCACATCTGTGTCCAACACACACTCAACACAAGAGACGCACATCTGTGTCCAACACACTCAACACAGGAGGAGACACACATCTGTGTCCAACACACACTCAACACAAGAGGAGACGCACATCTGTGTCCAACACACACTCAACACAAGAGGAGACGCACATCTGTGTCCAACACACTCAACACAAGAGACACACATCTGTGTCCAACACACACTCAACACAAGAGGAGACGCACATCTGTATCCAACACACTCAACACAAGAGGAGCACATCTGTGTCCAACACACACTCAACACAAGAGACGCACATCTGTGTCCAACACACACTCAACACAAGAGGAGACGCACATCTGTGTCCAACACACACACTCAACACAAGAGGAGACGCACATCTGTGTCCAACACACACACTCAACACAAGAGACGCACATCTGTGTCCAACACACACTCAACACAAGAGCACATCTGTGTCCAACACACACTCAACACAAGAGGAGACGCACATCTGTGTCAAACACACACTCAACACAAGAGGAGACGCACATCTGTGTCCAACACACACTCAACACAAGAGGAGACGCACATCTGTGTCAAACACACACTCAACACAAGAGGAGACGCACATCTGTGTCAAACACACACTCAACACAAGAGCACATCTGTGTCCAACACACTCAACACAAGAGACGCACATCTGTGTCCAACACACACTCAACACAAGAGCACATCTGTGTCCAACACACACTCAACACAAGAGCACATCTGTGTCCAACACACACTCAACACAAGAGACGCACATCTGTGTCCAACACACACTCAACACAAGAGCACATCTGTGTCCAACACACACTCAACACAAGAGACGCACATCTGTGTCCAACACACACTCAACACAAGAGCACATCTGTGTCCAACACACACTCAACACAAGAGGAGACGCACATCTGTGTCCAACACACACTCAACACAAGAGCACATCTGTGTCCAACACACTCAACACAAGAGGAGACGCACATCTGTGTCCAACAACACACACTCAACACAAGAGCACATCTGTGTCCAACACACACTCAACACAAGAGGAGACGCACATCTGTGTCCAACACACACTCAACACAAGAGGAGACGCACATCTGTGTCCAACACACACTCAACACAAGAGGAGACGCACATCTGTGTCCAACACACACTCAACACAAGAGGAGACGCACATCTGTGTCCAACACACACTCAACACAAGAGGAGACGCACATCTGTGTCCAACACACACTCAACACAAGAGGAGCACATCTGTGTCCAACACACACTCAACACAAGAGGAGACGCACATCTGTGTCCAACACACACTCAACACAAGAGGAGACGCACATCTGTGTCCAACACACTCAACACAAGAGCACATCTGTGTCCGACACACACTCAACACAAGAGGAGACGCACATCTGTGTCCAACACACACTCAACACAAGAGGAGACACACATCTGTGTCCAACACACACTCAACACAAGAGGAGACGCACATTAGGGCTGGGACGGTATGGATTTTTTCTTACCGCGGTTGAAAAGCAAAAAATTACCGCGGTATAGCGGTAAACCGCTTTAAACCTCAACCCCCCTCCCCACCCCCACAGTTTTTTTTTCTGCGACGTCGCGGCTGGAACAACAAACAAAGTGTGGCAATGATAATCTCAGGTACTGTTTATGTGAGCGAAGCGGCGCAGAGAGACGCTTCTGAAACACGCCGCGTCGTGGCTGGTGTAAACACAAGCACTGACTTGAGTGGCCGCGATCAGCTCCGGTAGCCGCGCCACAGAGTGTAAATAAGGGGTTATAGTCAATAGCCTACGAATGGAATGTTATTATGTGTCATGGAACATTGCGCTCCCCAACTTGCGAAAGGTCTTTTGATGACAAGTTTTGTTTAGAAAACCTTGAATTAATGTAAGACACAATGTTATTAGACACAATCCATGTCATTAGAATCAATGAATCCATGTCATTAGACACAACGTGAACACATGTGAAGGCCAATGTTTATTTATTTTTATTTTTTTGTGGTGATGGCGGTGACGAGCTCAGACCCGCGGTAGGCGTCACGTGACCGCGGTATTGCGGTAACTGTCCCAGCCCTAACGCACATCTGTGTCCAACACACACTCAACACAAGAGGAGACGCACATCTGTGTTCAACACAAGAGGAGACACACATCTGTGTCCAACACACACATTTTTTGTGTGTGCATGAGATATAGTTCATTTAACCATTAAATCTGATTTCAGAAAACTAAATTAAAACTGAAAACATAAAAAAAGAAGAAAAATGGAATCCAGAAACCGTCAACCCTAGTGGTGAGGTTGTGAATTGCACCCAACAGAAGTTACAGTGGCCGACAGGAAGTGATGTCGTCGTCTGAGACAGCAGAGAGTAGCCAGTTAAGCATTAAGGTTTATTTACAAAGATAAATTAAGAAATTAGTATTCAGTTTATCTCAATTATTCAGTAAATCGATGTTATTGCGAATATTATTGTTACTTGTTCATCATTGTGTCAGTGTTTTACTCGCTGACTTTAGCTGAAGCTTCTTTGCACAAAGAACAACATGGTGATGAAACGCGTTTGTCTGTTTAGGGCCACCGTGGAAACATGTGGATGTAAGCGGACCCGCAGTGTGTGTAGAGAGAAATGCCTCATTCTAAGCTAATAAACACATAACGGTTCATTATGTAAGCTCTTTATACACCACTGACAACATAGTTATGTATATGATATTGCATTTCTGTCGACAGATCCTCCTAAATATTACACAATACACCTTTATCATCATCGGATGCCCATTTTCCACAAGTAGGTGTGATTCTTTAGGGTCTTCATGTAAAGTTTGTAACACACTTTGGTTAAAATTCCTCAATGGTTGTGTAAAACACCCTCTTTACCTCCTCAAGAACAGCTCTGTTCACAGCGACCTGCATGTCTCTTTAACTGATAATGAGCAACTGCTCCATTACATTCATATGAAAACACCATTTAAAAGTGAATTTTGCATCCGATGAGCCCTTTAACAGGTTAAAATGGGAAAAATGGAATTTGAAAGAATAAAATGAACAGTAAGTAGTGCAGTGATGGCTCACCTGACACAGAACGGCCTGTCCGCTGTCGGGTCCGTGGGTCAGGCGTACGATGGCCATCTCGGGCTGGTCCTGCTCAGTGATCTCTCCCCACAGCTCCACCTCTCCCTCACCCTCCTCACGCTCGTACACACTCCCGCTGGACACCACACTCATGCGCAGCTCGGTGCCGTCGGCCCGGGTGAAGCTCAGTCTGCAGATCTGCTCCTCCGGAGGGGCCCGGGGCCTCAGGGTCACTCCAGCGGGACAAAGGGAGCAGGACAGGCCCAGCACACGCCCGCCCCGGCTCAGGAACGCCATGAACACCAGGGTCAGCTGCGGCGTGAGCGGGCCGGTGCCGAGCACCAGCAGGAGTGTGTTATCGGGCCAGGGCTCGCTCAGCGCCGGCTGCGGGCGGAGAGGGTAGATGGTGTAGCACTCTGGATCCAGGACCTCCGTCAGGAGCGAGCGGATCCTGCGGTACTGAAGATCACAGCCGCCCGTGAACACCAGCACGTTAGGAGGCTTCCCGCTGGACCTCAGCCGCACGCTCTCGGAGTCCGGCAGGTCCGGGATGTTCTTCTCCTCCTCGTCTGGGAGATATGGGATGTTCTCTGCGCCGTCGACCGGCAGGTCCGGGATGTTCTCGGCGGAGGCGAACCGGACCGACTGGATGGTGCTGTTCTCCAGCTCCAGGCACTCGTGGCAGCTGGACAGGTGCAGGTGGTGTCCCTCCATGTGCTGGTGATCCGACGGGAGCTCCGGCTCCTCCTGACCCGTTCTGGACAGCGCCGGCTCCTCCTGACGACTGGTTCTGGACAGCGCCGGCTCGCTCAGACGTTTGGTCTGGAGTCTCCTCTTCTCCAGAAGCTGTGTGAGCGCAGACTCTCTGAGGGACACGGCTGGGACACAGAAGGAAAAACACGGGATTAGCGCGATTTTACAATACAGTGTTTCAAAGCAGCTTTACAGAGATAACAGGAAAATAATGCAAGAAAGTTTATTTCTAGAAGAAAATAGCATCTCAGTCCAGCTTAAGTCAGTTCAGTGATGTTACATTTTAGTCTTAAAAAAAAGTTATTAATTTAGTTCATTTATATATAGCCGCTCAGGAGTAAACCGTGATGTCATCGTCCAACTGAGTTCAGTTCTCATATAATGGTGTCAATGCAGGAGATCAATAATATTGTTGAATATTAAATTAAATGACCCAAAATAAGCAAGCCAAGCCAATGGCAACAAAGGTGGGAAAAGGCAACAGTGGCAAGGAACCAAGTGTGTGATTATGATTCAGGCAACATTATAGGTCAGAAGTCATCAGATTGGTTTGGAACAATCAGAATATTTTCCAGTTCCATCTTGTTAAAGATCGGAGTCACGCCAGTATGGTGATGGGTTCGAGGATCAGTGCCGATGGCTGTCGTGTCGATGAGGCCTTCACAGGGAGAGTCTAGTTGACACAATCTCTGCTGACACTTCATCGTGTGTTGTGGTCGTGTCTAGGCGCAGGTCCTGCATCTGATCTGGATACGGCCCGGATCCGGCTGACTTCATCATGTGTTGTGGTCGTGTCTAGGCGCAGGTCCTGCATCTGATCTGGATACGGCCCGGATCCGGCTGACTTCATCATGCGTTGTGGTCGTGTCTAGGCGCAGGTTCTCCATCTGATCTGGATACGGCCCGGATCCAGCTGACTTCATCATGTGTTGTGGTCGTGTCTAGGTGCAGGTCCTGCATCTGATCTGGATACGGCCCGGATCCGGCTGACTACATCATGCGTTGTGGTCGTGTCTAGGCGCAGGTCCTGCATCTGATCTGGATACGGCCCGGATCCGGCTGACTACATTATGCGTTGTGGTCGTGTCTAGGCGAAGGTCCTGCATCTGATCTGGAAACGGCCCGGATCCGGCTGACTTCATCATGCGTTGTGGTCGTGTCTAGGCGCAGGTCCTGCATCTGATCTGGATACGGCCCGGATCGGGCTGACTTCATCATGCGTTGTGGTCGTGTCTAGGCGCAGGTCCTGCATCTGATCTGGATACGGCCCGGATCCGGCTGACTTCATCATGCGTTGTGGTCGTGTCTAGGTGCAGGTCCTGCATCTGATCTGGATACGGCCCGGATCCGGCTGACTACATTATGCGTTGTGGTCGTGTCTAGGCGCAGGTCCTCCATCTGATCTGGATACGGCCCGGATCCGGCTGACTACATCATGTGTTGTGGTCGTGTCTAGGCGCAGGTTCTTTCAATTCAGTGACTCATTCATAAACAACTGCCTCATTCCTGAACGAATCAGCCGTTAGACTGAATCACTCAATGACTCACTCATTAAGATGGTAGCCTGCCGCCACCTACTGGTGGTTTAGTGTTATGTTTAAAATTATTGAAGGTATTTCAAGGTATTGATTGGCAGGACAATGACGAATGAGCAGAGGATCCTACGAGAAAGCAACTGCGGGTTGTCCAAAATTACAACATATTTGGGTCTACAAATCCACCAGGGTAAGGCAAAATGTGGCGGCAGCAGCCAGGTGCAAGGTCAGATGAGGAGGAACCATAGCCAGGTTGAGCACCATGGTGCTATGGATCCCAGCAGTGCATCTCGAGAGGAGCAGCAACATCAGACTACCCAGCAGGACTCACACCAACCACCGCAAATCCCCCAAGGAGAACAATGAACTAAGACACAGAGCAGAGAACCCACAGGAGACACAGCAAGGAAACCAGTCCGAAAAGCCAAAGTCAAATGGCCAAAAGTCAGTGACAGACAGGAATGGAGAAACTTTGACCAGAGCCTACTAGGGGTGGGAATCTCTAGGCACCTCACGATTCAAGTACAATTCAGAGTGCTGAACTGCATGGACGGCTCTGGTGGGACGTGCCCCAGCGGCCCAAGGGGGCTTTCTCTCAAGCTGTCACTAATCTGCATCTTGATGTAGTCCTCCAACTCCTTTTCAGTGGTGTGCAGAGTCCTGTTCTTCTCCTCCAATAAGCCTCGGGCATACTTAAAATGGTCATGGAAGAAGCTTGACCTTGCTTTCTCCTTGCGGAAGCCAACACAGGGCCAGCCCAGCAAAATCTCATTGGATGATTCAGTTTGCGAAGCAAGGGTTGAGCAGCAGTAGAAAGGAGTGGTTCCCTGCTGTCACCTGGAGGAAACTGGGAGCTGATCTGGGAGTTAGGACGATTCTAAGGGCCCATGCACTTTTGGGGCTCCCAAAGATCGATTTTATTAATGGAATGGGTGCGGCAGGGACCCAACCTCATATTCGTTCATAGGGCCCAACATTTCTAGCGGCGCCCCTGGCCAGAGGCGTCAGGGTGTCAAAGGCACTAAAAGATCTGGCAGAGGATCATCCTGCGAACCTGCCTGAATTAAAGGAGCGAAACATCAAGGATGGGTGGCTCCCAGCTGACGACTCCGCAGCCCAAACGGCACCGGCGGAGGTGCGTCAGGCAGAAATGCTTTGCAGGGATTCTTTCTTGTGCTTACAACTCATTCTTTCCAACATTTCTAATTTTTATATTCAAACATATTTAAAACAATCTCATAACATTATTTAATGCAGTTGTAACTTATCAATGTAAATTATTTAATTTGATCATCCCTACCTAGGGTAACAGCCCTATAGTGTCTTCTTATTCTAATTTATTGATCAAATTTAGGAATACAAATGAAAGATAAAGCATGCATTTAATAAGATTAGAGGGGGAAATGCCCATTAAAGAAGATATGACAACATGCCGATTTAAATATATCAAAGCTTACATTTATGTCTTATTTTTTTCCGGACAAGCAAGCTTTTGTACTCGGACATGTGAATGACAGATTTAGTTGAAGGACAAGCACATGAAAAGGCTGAATGTCGAGCCCTGATGACGACTCTGCCTGGGATGAAACTCACAAACTATCTTTTCAGGTATGAGCCCGTTTTCCATACGCAGACGATCCTCCATAAAGGCCACGCCGAGCCGGCTGAAGTTCTCCAGGCTGGCCTCGGCTACGGCCCGGTACGGCTGGCCCGGACTGCAGGCCAACGGGAGACAGTAATCTGACCAGTTCAGCACCTGAAACACACACACACACACACACACACACACGTATGGATTTAAACACATTTAAGTTTTGTTCTCATCTGATAGTGTCAGTGCAGTCAAATCAATAATATTGAGTGTATTTAAAGCCCGAGGCAACAGTGGTGAGGAACACAAGCTCCATCAGGTGACACAGACACCAGGCTCAGTTCTCGGGAAAAATGAACAAAAACTATAAGAAGAACAATAATAGTGATTAGGGCTTTCATCAAAAATTTAAAAAACCTGCACATTCAAATGCAAAAACCATGCATTTGAATTTTTGGTGTGTCGAGAGTCGCGAGACATGATGCCGACGTCACTGACACATTGTGTTGCTGTTAGCTTATCCAGTATACGGCGCTGTTCTTGTGGGAAATGGCGGGAAAAGGCTTTTCCTGCTGACGAAACCCTCTCAGTTGGAGGCAGAAATCGTGCAACCACACACTTGACCAAACCTGTACATCGGTCAGAGCTGTGTGTGTGTGTGTGTGTGTGTGTGTGTGTGTGAGTGTGAGAGTGTGTGTGAGTGTGAGAGTGTGTGTGAGTGAGTGTGTGAGCGTGTGTGAGAGCGTGTGTGAGCGTGTGTGAGAGCGTGTGTGTGTGTGTGAGTGAGTGAGTGTGTGTGAGTGTGAGAGTGTGTGTGAGTGTGAGAGTGTGTGTGAGTGAGTGTGTGAGCGTGTGTGAGAGCGTGTGTGTGTGAGTGAGTGTGTGAGCGTGTGTGAGAGCGTGTGTGTGTGTGTGTGAGTGAGTGAGTGTGTGAGTGTGTGTATTCATCAGCTGAAACACTGTCAGCAGAAAGCGTTCAGCACTCGCTCAGATCAAGAGTGTCTAGTGTGTGTGATGATCTATATGTAGATGTAGAGAGTAGAAGTGAGTGTTTCTGAATGTCAGGTTGCTGTTGTGTGTTCATGTCGTTCATGACACTGTGTGTTGAAGTGTGTTTTCTCAGGTTACTGACTGAGGTTTCCTTGCATGCACATTAAGGAAATTATATTTTATTTAGAACAATTTTTTCAAAAGTTAATGCACTTTATAAAGTGAATGTCATTTCATTTCAATAAAAGATGCGGTTCTTGATTAGGTTTATATTTGCTTCTTGCGCTCGCGCCCTCTTGTGGACACAGGAGACAATACAGCACTTTCTCCCTCTAACATTAAGGCCCAATCCCAATTCACCCCTTGCCCCTACCCCTTGGCCCTACCCCTCCGTTTTGCGCGTTCCCGTGAAGGGGTAGGGTTGTCTCAATTCTCTTTTGGTTGGAGGGGTAGGGGGAAGGGGAAGGGCCAGATAGCCCTTGAAACGAAGATTTTTCGGGACCACACTTCAAACGAAGGGGTATGAGAAATGTACCTGCGTACACCGGCTACAGAGGCAACATGACTGCCAATAATCATTTTCTTTGTCACATTCAATCTTGTGTTCATATTTACGGTCATGTTCTTCAAAGAAACGGTTGCAAAAAAAATCATTAAAGTTCGTTAACAATATGACGCGTGTAAAAAGCTAAAGTTTGAAGCGAAGTGGACGCGCGAATGAGGCGAATTCGCGTCCACCGCGCCGCAAGACCTCCAGACGAGCGTAAACGCGTCTTAACATTGAAATCACTCGCGCCAGACGCTCTATTTGCGTTTGGTGTGAACGCAGCTTTTAGGCGTCGAAGATAACGCCTAGATATACGCTTTCTGCAAACTTCATAAGAAAAATGCAAAAAAAATTGCTGTAACTCACGCAAGACTACAGCTGACGACGGCATCTTGGAAGTTTGTGATAAACATTGACGCATCTCCTGTGACGTAGGCGCTAGCGACGATGTATAATGACATGTAACGGTGTAGTAGTGGTGTCCCATTTCTTAGGGGAATATTTTCACCCCTACGCATTGACACTCTGTTTCAAGGGGCAAGGGTTAGGGGTAGGCGAAGGGTTAGGGGTAGGCGAAGGGGTATAAAATAGAATTGGGATTGGGCCTAAGTATACATACTGTAGTTCCCACAGGCCAATTAATGTCACGTGACCTCCCCGGAGACGCCATCTTTGAGGGCATAAGCTGCTGTGTTTACAAAGTTTTACAAGCAAATTTAGAATATTTCTTTCTATTTATAATGTTACGAAAATCATGAAGAGACAAAGTGACAGAGATTATAAAGAGACTCTATTAACACAAGACAGAGAGAGGTACAATGCGAAAATTTCAGTCATAAATGGTGTGGATCCGTATGCGTTAAACTGAGCACTGATTTTGCAGCTTTGCCTCATACAGTATTATCCTTGTGTACCATTATCTGGTATTGGCTAGGAGTTTTAACACATGTGAGCAAATCCGAGCCTGGAAATATGTGCATGAATATGAATATACACGGTATGAAAATAAATAAAACTTTTACAAAATTAATTAATGTAACAGTTAATGCGGAACTACTTTATATGCGGGTTCTTTAGGGACATAATCTGAGATTGCAAGGCTGGAATGTGTGTGTGTGCGTCAGTCTGTGTCTGTGTGTGTGTGTGTGAGTGAGTGAGTGAGAGAGAGAGAGAGAGAGTCGCGGGCGCGATCGAACAGTGGAAACAATATTGTTTTTGTATGTTTTTAATACCTCGTCATTTTGTACATACAGGACATCATTCAAACTGCAAAGTGTTAACTTATATTTGTGTTCACTCGCAATAAAACACAACAAATTCTTGCGTGTTTTGAGGGAGTTTCTTTCCTGTTTATCCTCGCCAGCCATAACCTCCATCGTTGTTCTGACAAAAGCTTAACGTTAGTCTTCTCACATTCATGAAGTCTAATGACGGGTATAATGTAAAATCCAAATTTAACTGAACCTCCGGCACGATTTGAACATCCATTGACCCAGCAGGAGATGACCATTTTCACTTTTTATCACGAAATTAACTCGTTTCAGCTTCTTCTTCTAATGTTCTGCCCACAACATGCCCACAGAAATGGCGCCGGGTCGGCAAATGCCCGTATGTTGTGACGTCATGTAGGAACTATGTATTGCCTTCAGAATTTGAATATAATTAGAATTTTGCTGATATTTAAGAACGAAATTAGCTTTTCAGCCATTTTGAAAGCCCTAATAGTGACCTTTGCCTTTGACCTTTATGATTGAGACACTCTATCTGGACGCACTACATCCGTCATGTTGTCATTGTCTCATGCTTTACTGTCATTCACTAATCTCCAAAGGCATCATGGGATAGCGCAGTGTGCACTGGATGTACAGTAAGCAGAAGGACATGCGTGTTTATTTTCACCCAGTGTTGTATGACTGCTGTGATTGTGTCCTGTCCCCACACACACACAGAGGAGGATCTGAACCTACGGTCTGACTGGTGTGTGAAGCCTCTGGAACTCTCCGTCTCGACGAGGCCTCGATGATGAAGGCAACGCTTTCTATCCGCCGACCACACACCAGCGACGAGCCCAGCAGAGTCCACTTACTGAGGTCCTCACACGCCTGCGGACACACACACACACACACACTCATGAGCTATTCTCCATAGACTTAAAGGTTTTTATACTGTACAAACTGTATATTCTGTCCCCCTAACTCCTAAACTTACCCATCACACACACACTCACATACACACACACACTAACCCTACCCATCACACACACTCACATACACACACACACTAACCCTACCCATCACACACACAAACTAACCCTACCCCTAAACTTACCCATCACTCACACACACACACACACACTAACCCTACCCATCACTTTCTCTCTCTCTCTCTCTCTCTCTCTCACACACACACACTGGCCCTCATTTATCATTCTTGCGTAGAAACGGGCGTATATGTTGGCGTAAGATTATGCTTACACTCCTCTCACCGCCTGATTTATGAAGCTGTGCGTACCTTTGAAATCCAGGTGTACGCAATACCTGCCCTTGATAAATGCCGCGGCTGAAAACGATCGTCATTAGAATAACACGCCCCATATATTCAAGTCTCCGCTTCCCCACGACCTCATTTTACGCCATGGACACATGGAAGACAGCAAA
>CM038645.1:30128809-30131309 GCA_021554675.1 Leuciscus idus | reverse complement strand
CACAAGTTGCTGTTTTAGTGGTATTGTAGACACTATCCGTGATCAAACACAAGCAACTGAAAGGATTAGTTCTCTCACAAAATGATAATTTACTCCGCCATGTTGTTCCAAAACACGAAGATCTTCTGAAAGTTTCAACTGTTTCTTCAAAACCCATCGAACAAAATCACACATATACTTCTCAAAAGGTCTGATTTTTCTTTCCACAGAAGAGAAAGTCCTACAGGTTGATTTTTGGGTAGAAGAGTTTGTGAAAGAAAAGACGGATCGAGATTAAGCATTAAACACAAGTTGCTGTCTATATTGTTTCTGAACTAATTTGCCGATGTAAATAATTGTCACATGACTCCTGTGGATGTAAGAGCACATTATCAGATCTGCAGCTCATGTACACAGAGACGCATGTCATCACGTGTGTGTTACTGAGAACATTCTATATGATTTATGAAGTAAAAGTATCTCACCTCAAGAGAAACGCGCTGCTCGTGTCCGTCTCCTGCTTCAGAGAGTCATGCACATATTAATCTGAATTAATCATCAATGCTCATAAAAAAGTAACACTGCTCAGTAAAAAGATAAAAATTAAATTACAAAATAAATCTCACTAAACCCATAATGAAAATACAGAATAAAATCGTATTCATGATATGGGCCATTATAAAACTTACAAAGTAAACAGGCTTTTAACGATATGATTACTTCTCAAGTAAAAAAAAAAAAAAGAAGCAAAATTATGGTTGTCTTGTGTTACAGTAAAGCACAGCACTAGCCCATGCCAAGGCCATTCTACTGTAAAAAAAAAATAAAAAAAAATATTTGAAATAAATGTCATGAGTAACTTTGAATAAAAGCATCTGTCAAATGCATTAGTTTAGGCCACATCTAAGCATTTGTTTGCCAACTGGTTATCCAAGAATATACTAGTAATTTCGTTGGTTGAGTTTATGTGAAGAGCTGAGAGAGCTTAACATCTTCAACACTGTGGTGTAATAAAGAAATGAAATAACTTAAAGTCCCTGTAGTCGATGTTATCCCTTAAAACTCATCTCTGATCACCAAAATTACATATTTAAACGTTTTTTCCATTTTCTTCATGCCTTAAAATATCTTGAATGTAACTCGACACCCTTGCCTCATTTAGTATGCACGGTTCTATGAATATGCAAATTCACCCCGCCTCCACTCACTCACTCAGCTCAGAGATCCACTGGTTGACGATCACACGTTGATCTGATTGGTTACAAGGTAGTTTGTGACGTCAGAAACACCAGCGATTTCAAAGCGTGTGTTTGAGACTGTCTTTGGTTCACTGCAGTTTTAAGGAGAAAATACTCAGCAATGCTGTCGACTTATGAACTTACACATGGTTTGTCTTAAAGCATGTTAAAAACACCACATAGACACAAACTACATTAAAAGCTGGATCTACACCACAGGGGGACTTTAAGGGGGTTAAAGGGAATAAAGAATAGGAAAGGCCATTAAAATAACTAAAAACAAACCCTGTCTTCTCTGATGTCATTGGCCATCTCAGTGATCTTGACATTAGTGAGCGCTTTAGCCTGAACACCTGACAGAGCAGTGTCAGCACCTTCACCTCTGGACAGATTACACATCATCAGAACGACTCCAGGTCACATGGGTCCGCGGGAGCGACTACAAATGCTGTATTATGACAGACAAGTAATAAACACACCGATGACGTGTTAGTAAAGACTCAGTGTGTGTGTGTGTGAGATCTCCACACGGCTTCACTCGCAGTGTGTTGGTGCCGTCTGACTGGGAGAAGCCTTGATCTGGCTCCAGACTACGCATGGAAGAGCTTGAGGTGAAGAAATGAGAGAACACAGGCACAAGTTGAGCAACTTTGTTTTTTTATAATCATACATAAGACCGCTTGAATATAGTACAAAGGGTTTGTCCATTACTGCCCCTCAGTGACACGTTTAATTTACACAGAAAGTCCTGATCTTACAACCTGTGGATAAAGATCCGAAATATCCGTCTGTCGTTCTGTTTACATCATCATCATCATCATCATCATCATCACCACCACATGTCCTGGAACCAAACGAGGAGTGAGTGCGAACCGGACGGGAAGCCGAGGGGAGAGTCGGACCAGGGAGAGATTTCAAATCATAAAGTGTGACCTGAAACGCTGTTGATGTTTGTCTCTCTCTCTCACACACACACACACACACACACGCACACACACACCTCTGCTTTCAAATGGACCCATTTATTGAAGCGTGTGCCATTAGAACACAACTAAACGTAAAGTTAGTTCCTGTACTACGTATACTAGGTCACGCTGGAGTATACGAGCATGAGGCGCCGGCCGAGAACACACACCATACCCTGTCTACAATATTAAAGTATAAACATCTACTCTCCGTCCCGTGTCAACCCTAGAGTTTTGCATTTGTACTAGCGTCGTCATCGTCGTCAACTACTTTGGCCTGGAAGCACTGATACCCATTGACTACCATACAGGACTTCC